>WEKY01019295.1:0-21082 GCA_013390045.1 Picathartes gymnocephalus | reverse complement strand
GGTTTTGTCAGGAACATCTTAGCTTAGGAAAGTTATAGTAAAGCACAGTAATTCAAATTAGATAGTTCAGTTTTTAGAATCTCAGGTTGAGGTCAAAGGAAATATTGCAAGAAATAAACATACATTTACATACTAGATTTATTAGTGACTAGAAGCCACCTTGGAAAATGTTTTTCAGCTTTATTAAACTGGGCCTGGAAAATGCTGCAGCTGTTGAGATATTGCCTGGTAGAAGAAACTGAATTATTGTTTGTGGTGGTGTAAGCACTTCTGCACAACCATTGCCTAAACAGGAGAAGAATCCTGTAAGTGAGATTTGTCTTTTTTTGGTAGTAATTTCTGTGTTGCACTTTTGCTGAGTAAGCAAACCATGGAGCTGTTGAGTTGCAGAAGTAGAATGTGTCCATTTTTGTCTCATAGGCAACACATTCCCTTGAACATTTTCACTCTTGTGCTATTGCTTGGTGCTTTATTTCATCCCAGGGCATCTGATCTTTATTTTATTGTCTCTTAATGTTTTTTTGGAGGTCATGGTGGTGACATTTGGTTCCTCTGGTTGTCTTCATGGAAACTTCAGATGCCCCAAAACACAGAATACTGTTGGAGTTGTTAATCCTAAAGTGTGATTTCTGTGGAAATAAAAAGGCTTAGCAAACCCTTACTGGTGCTGATTCAGAAATTACATTGCATGAGGGTAGGATTAGTGCTGAAATACTTGGTATTCTAGACACTTTGTGTCTATTTGTATCTATTTATTATAATTAATAGAGCTGGTCATGAAACAGAGTGTAGTTTAGTATGAAAGAAAGAACAGTGACAGGACAATGTTTTTAAAGTGCCATTGCTGATTTGCCCTGTTTTCCAGGGACCAATCTATAGTAAATTAAACTTGGAAATCTTCAAACATATTTATTTATAAAGAATTAGAAGTACAAGAGTTTCTTAAAAGTTCTTTTCATGACACAGAAGATACATCCTAGATCCTCCTCAAGTTTTCCTAGTAATTTTATCTGAAACTGGAGTGCTTCTTGCATTTGGGGGTATTTCCTTAGTATGAAAGAGAAGGAGGTTTTGAACCTACTGCTCCTGGTAGTGCTGTGCCTCACAAACTCAGACAAGCATTTGGCTGCTCCATAAAAAACTATTTCCATACTGGTTAATTGGTTCTGCACAAATTGCCAGAATTGAGCTGTAATTTTGATTTAACTAATGGGCACAAGTTATGGGAGTTATTGTTGGTTGCCCCTTTCCCCATTCCAATGAACTCCTGAAACATCACAACTTCTTCTACAGATTAGGAAAACCATTATTTAAACTACAATTTTTTAAAAACTTATTGTTTTTATTTATTTAAACTTAAATAATATTCACACAGATGAGGTGACCACTCTAAACACCCTTCTCTGTGTTTGCCTTGGTAAATAAACAAAGGCACAGATTCTTCTTTTGCCTGTGTTTTCCTTGCATAAGTCACCATTTTAGACCTGTGCTTTATGTCCCTTTGTTTGAGAGCTCAGTCCTGGCTTCTCTGAAGTAAGGTAAGTTAGTCTTTTTAAGGTAAGTAAGTTGGTTTATTTTATGTGTTTATTTTATGTGTTTATTTTATTTTTTTTTATTTTATTTTATTTTATTTTATTTATGTGTGCAGGCAGATATCCCATCATACAGTCTAGTGATGTAACAAACCACTTGTATCTTTATAAAAACAGTAAAAAAAGTCTCAAGTATTGCTTTCAAGCATGCTGAAATGTCAGACTTCAAACTGGCTATCAGCCTTGACAAAATACACACATTTTCTCCTCCTTTACTCAACCCACTGTCACCATTGTGGTGGTGATCCTCCACTGATCAGTGATTTTGCTTTTAAAATACATGGTTCTCCTTTTTTTCCTTTCTTAACAACATGAATTCCTGACAAGCCAAGGCCTCTGCTTTAATTTTTAATCCCGGCCTGACAGACATTCAGATCCAATTCTTGTAACTGCACTAGAATCAAATATTATTGCAGATGTGTGATGAACCATAGAATTGGTTCAAGTCTCATTTCCAGTTACTTGGTTTCTAAATGTTCTCTTTGGGGACCGAAGCAGTGCTGTCAATATTCTTTGTGCCAGTTGCTCAGCAGTTTGCAGCTTAATATTGTCGAGGGGTTTTTGTACTGAAGCAGCTGCTGAAGTCAAAACTTGTTATGGAATGGAAGAAATTTAGAAATGGGCCCCATATCCAGTGTCAGACTGTGGAAAAGGTTTTTATTTTCATTTCTGTGCTGAGTATTGATCAAAACCAACCAATATTGCTTGTAATCTGTGGTCTTTTTGCTAGCTTTTTAATTAACCAGTTCATCATTATATCCAGAAAGTTAAATCTGCTGCCTAAAGTAGCTGACATTCTTTTCTGTATTTCAGTTTTTCCAGTGGGGTTTTCTTTCCTTTTTATTTCTGAAGATATGCAATCAAAAGTACTGTAGTACTTTTATTTTTGTGGATGCAAAGTGAAATGCTGAATTGTGTTGAGTAATTCATGTGCTGTGGTACTTCTGTACTGTGTGCTGGAACCAAGCTTTCATTTGCTGATTAGTATAAAACACCTTTTTCCTTATTACGTTGCCCTGTGTCTGTACATGGTCTTCAAACACTGCTCCCGGCACAAAATCTAATATATAAAAATTTGTAAATTTATTGCTCTCCATCAAAATCTGATTTTCTGTACTATAGCGAAGTTCTTGGGAATTACAGGAGGACTGGGGAAAAAACAAGGACCTAAATTGTCAGGTCCTGATTTTTAAATCTGCTACTTCAGTGCCACTTTGTTGGAGATTTGGAGAATCTGCTGCAAGGTTGTTTCAGGATTTGGAGTATTTAGAAAAACTTGCAGTTTAAACTCCCAGAAAAATTGATCAAGACCCAAGATAATTTTTTCCACTGGGTAATGTATAGCGTTCCTCATAAAGAATCAGTGTTGTTGCACCTGAAGTTGAATTTTCCAGGTGACTATTGATAAAATAATTTTTGGAGGTAGTTTTAGGGAATATTTTCTTAATTTTTTAATTTTTGTTTTTGCCTCCAATGAAGATAGCATTGATTGCTGGATTGCACTGCAGCAAAACTGGAATTATTTCTGCAAGATATATAAACATACATACATAAACATTTCTGATGAATGCAAGCGTTATAATCCATATGTCTCAGAGCAGAACTGGCCCTGATTTCAGTTTTCAATCAGTGAAATAATGTCAGGCCCACCCATATCTTTCAGCAGCACTGGTGTTGAAAGCAATCCCATGTTCCAGAATTTATATTGCTGCTCCTCACAGAGACTGAGGGAGGAGGAGGAGGGTGTTTCAGCCTGCAACTGTGTGGTGGATGGGAACAGGAACTGCTTGAATGCTGACCTGCTGGAATGTGAAACTGAAGATGGAAAATTCACTGTTCCTGTTGAGAACTTGTGGTAGTGAGTGTGGGATCAAAACCACTTCTACATCAAGGTGACTGAGATGTGCTGGAGTAGCTCATCAGCCTCCAGCTCTGTGTGTTTATACCACTGAGGAGCTGGGATTCCCCAGATCAAAGGGGAGGTTTTCTGGAGATAATTGATATTTTAAGGTAATTAACACTGTGGTTTTCTGCTTGCACATCCATCATTTGTTTTCCCCGCCCTGTACTGTCTGACAGCAAGATGTGAAATCCCCAGCCAGCCCAGCTCTGCAACAGCAAACACTGCAGGTCCTCACCCTGTTTGCTCTGACTCCTGGGTTTGTCCTCCTCTAACCACATATTTGAACAGAGCTCGTGGGTAAACTGTACTGTCCTCTCCCTTTTTCCCCCCCTACCAACTGCTGTCCCTGGCAAGCTCCCAGCATCCGCTTCCTCCCGCGCGGCTGCGGCAGCGCCGGATCCCTGCGGAAATCCTGCGGCCAGCCCCGCTTCCTCTGGACACAGATCCAGCTCCTCTCTCTCTCCAGCTCTGCCGTCCTTGCATTGAGCAGCTTCACATCCCAACAGCTCCCTTGGCTCTCCCAACAGCTCGCTTGGCTCTCCCCTGGTTCTGGATCCCTGCTGAACTCCTGGCCATCCTTCTCCCTGTACAGTCTCACTGATGTCTTACAAATAATAAAATCAGAGTGCAGTAACACACAGTGTGTGACCTTTACCCTCCTTTGGTTTGCCTTCTCCCCTCTCCCTGCTCAGTTCTGTTCCCTCACAGGTTCAGGAAGGGGTTGTAGCTCTCCTGCTGCTTGTTCCAGTTGTTCAGCTTCCTTCTCTTGCACTCTTTGCATAGTTAGTTCTTCACCTTTCTCTTATTAATTGCTATTCCCTCCTGATTTATAACTAACAGTTTTTAATCCTGCTTTTCTATGAGAATACCCACACACAAAATTTTCTGATTTCCTTTTCCTTGAGCCACATCACTGTCATCAGCTTTTCACCCTCACTGTGTATGCTTAGGGTACCTCTCCTTGACAGGTATGAGGGACCTTCTCCAACTCAGATTTCACCTGTTTTATTCAAGTGAAAAGTCTGATCCATTCTTGATTTGAATCAGTCTGTCCTTCCTTCAGTGCTTTGCTGTGTGTTCACCTCCTGACTTGCCAGATGTTCCTACAATGTTTCCTGCAGTGACCTTTCCTCATCTTTTAACCTCTTTCATCTTTCTGCCCCTTTTCCTCTGGGTATATTCACTCTGGTCAGTTCCAAACACAAACACAGCTACTGTCTTCATAACTCTACCTATTCACATCTTCAAAAACTTTTCTCCAAATCTGTATCCTAGCCTTTCTCCCACACCTTTCCTTTTGAAGGGAATGGGATAATTGAGATTCCTGTTTTCTTCTCTGACTGCGTGGCCCTCAGGCTTTTAAACTTGGTATCTCCTTTCCCTTATTCTTGTCATAGCCAGGAATGCTTTGATATCTGCAGGTATTTCCCAGTCATCATAGATATTCATTCCAGTCTTTTCCAGTCTTTCTGTAGAGGTGAAATTACTGTCTCTGTGCTTGACCAAGATATTGATTATGGAGTTGTGCTTTTCTCTGGCCCTCAAAAATAGGGCGTTGCTGTACCATCCAGAGCACCTCTATAGAAATCCTGCATCTAACTTGGTACTCACTTTCCTTGCATTTTCTGCTGCTGGCTGTTGATTCTGTGCTTCAGTGTAACTGTTACCAGTTACTAATAAAAAGCTAATAACCCGCCATAATACTGACTTTGCTCTTCCTGCATAGGTTCTCAAACCATCATCCCAGTCTTGTGCTTTTCCTTTCTGTTAAAGAGAAGCTCTTTCAATATTCCCAGGCTTTACTTGTTACCATTCTCCAGATTAATAATTAAACTTGAGTTCAGTGTCTTGATTGGGGGTTTCGTTTGTTTTCAGTATTTTTTATACATTAAAAATCTGGAAAGTGCACTGTTAATAAGGTTTGTCTTGCTGCCTGTGTAGTGGTTACTATTTTTCTTTCCTTGATTTGTCATGTTTCTCTGTGTCCTTCTGTTTGTAGTCCTGGATATTCTGGTAGCTGAAATATTCAGGGTATTTATCTGACATTGTAATTATTTTTGCCCTGTGTTGGGAAGACCAATTAGGGATTTCTTCAGGACCAGTCCTGCTTAGAGTCATTGAGAAGAATATGTTCAGTTCGATGCAGTGTAGTACTCATATTTGCCAGAGCAAAAAATAATTCTGGTCTTAACATGATATGAGGATGTCTTGACTTGCAGAGCTTGGACAACTTCTTTTTCCAGAATTTCCCATCCAAGTAGGACCTGTTCCACATCTTCTTCTGAGCTGCTGCCCCTCTGTACCCTGGGGACAAGCCTTGTACAAACCCCTCAATCTTTCTTCACATCAGTCTTTAAAAAAAAAGTTCATTTTACTCTCTTTCCCTCTTACATACCAATTAGCAAATCAGTCAATAGCAAGACCAGAACTATTGCTCATAATTGTAACTAATGAAAGCTCTGTTTATATTTAAACCAGAGCAGTACAGACCATTTTCAGTTTTTGCAAAGAGGATTTATTTTTCCAGATATTCATAATTCTGTTAGTTGCAAATATTCAGGTCTTGTCAGTGCTAGTGTCATATGTAGTAAATAGAGAGGAAAAATTCCTCAAGAGGAGATTTTTGGGGTTTAATGTTTCAGCTCCTTAGAATCACAGAATGATGGAATTAGTTGGATTGGGATTGACCTTAAAGCCCATCCAGTGCCACCCCTGCCATGGGCAGGGACACCTCCCACTGTCCCAGGCTGCTCCAAGCCCCAGTGTCCAACCTGGCCTTGGGCACTGCCAGGGATCCAGGGGCAGCCACAGCTTAGGCTGGAGAGTGAGTAAGACCATATCACCAAAGATAGTACATGGAAAATGTTTAAACCACGAAGTTGAATTAAAATAGATCAGAGGAGTCAAAGATGTGCCCTATTATATTAGTATGTTTTTTGAAAAAATCACTGAATTCCCAAATAGAAATGTAACTTGACTTTGAAGAATTTTAGCTGCTCCTCTGTATATTTTTTTGTGTAAGGAACTTGCTTACCAGTTCAGTGCTGTGTGCTGTAGGTTCAAATATGGTAAAGGAATTGATTTGGAATTCTACATTGATTTCTGTTCATGATTTAGAAACTTTTCTCAATACTGTTGGGTAGTCTGATTTCTCAAGGAAGTCTTGCTGGTGTCATTAACAACATTATAGAATACAAAGGATACTATTAAATGTAATAGGATTTTTTTCCCTGAAACTGATTGCATTTGCATCCAGTCTTCTCTCAGTTCATTCTCTGCAGCTTCAATTGCCCTGGTTATGAATCCATTGCTCTGACTGTAGAACAGACTGTTTTTTCCTTTTTTTTTTTTTTTCTTTTGGCCTCCAATCCTTTGCCTGCCACTTTTGTACCAATTCTGCCACTTTTATACCTATTCCATGCAGAGAAAGTGAGGTGATCCCTTATCTCCCAAGGGTGCAAATCTCCAACCAACCAACTTTTAATGTCCCTCTGCAAGTGCAGCTTCAGTGCATCCCAGACTTTGGAGAGGTTCCACAAAACCTTAACATTATTGGTTTGTTTTCTGTCCTTTCCAGCAGGAAGAGTAATCCCCCTTGCCTAGAAAAGAGAAGTTGGAAAGCCTGTTTTTTAGAGTTTATTGCTGAGACTCATCAAGCAATTCAAAATATCAAAGAGAAATTAGAAAGAAAACCTTAAACATGAAGAAGCAAGAGCATGTGCATCTCTTCCTCTCTCATCTGCAAGAGAAAAAGAATTGGATCTGGATAGATCTGAGGAAGAAATTCAGGAAGGATTATTCCCCTCAGGGGCATATGTTTGTTTTTTAAAACAATGATTGAGTTATTTTAATACTCTGGATGTTCATCCTCATGTACAGCACAGGAAAAATAGAATAAACAAAGGAGAAAATATTTTCCACTCAGCATCATTGAAAAAAACGAGCTGCTGCCCTCTATATGCAGATTTGGAAGATCTTGTCTGAGTAACATAGGGATTCCATAAGAATAGAAAATGCAAACTTTTAAATAATAATAATAATAGTAATAGTAATTATAAAGGTGAAAAAGGTAGATAAGATTGTTTGAACATAACTTTAACCTCTTCAGTTAACCGTGATACAGCCTGACAGTAAACTTTCTCCCAGAGATTCAGCTCTGGAAGATTAGATCTCAGGTAATATCTTATTATCAATGTATTTTAGATGAGACATTTTTAGATTTTCTGACTCTGTGGGCATTGCTTTCTGTCCCTTTCCTCTCCAAAGGAGAGACCCACCTGAGTACCAACAAAAGTTTTTTGTTGCTACACTGGAGAGGGAAATAAACTTCCATTTATTCTAATATAATTCTAATTATTGTTCTGCCTCTGAAGAACAGCAGTGGTAAAGCCACATTATATAGGAATTTAAAAAGTCCTCTGGGAAGCTATTCCTGGCATTGCCAATGACACAGAATTTTCCAGTTGCAAAGTCAGTCTCTGGTGTGTGTGATTTCTTTCCTAATTCACCAACAGACTTTTAAGTATCAGAATCACTGTGTTTCCTATATCGCAGAAATTGTATTTGTCAGGCAGCATACAGAATAAGGAACAGGTATGATTGCACTTCCAACATTTATTTAATCAAAGAATGTGGCAGTAAGTGCAGACAGTAAACAGAGACAGTGAATGTTGTTCCTGGTCTTTTCAAGTAGTCTGGGTATAAGAGTTAGTAACTAAGTTCTTGAAATGGCAAAACAGTAAATGTTAAAAGCCGTAACAGAGAGCACTCAGAAGTTGTTGAGTGTGATTTTCAGGTCTTGTGTATTTTGATGAACACCTTTTCCATCAGCTGGTTCAGAGGTAGAGGGAGGACTTCCAGAGGTTTCCTTTTTTTCCTTCCCTTACAATGCAGAAGGAAAGGATAACCTTGTAATTATTTATACATCTTTATCTCCACCTGAGAGTCAAGTGGGGAGGACTGAGGAAAATGCCCACCTCTGAGGCAGAATTCTTTGTGAAGATACTTTCTCTGCCTCAGGTTCTTATCTGTAAACTGGCCATAACTGTCTTTTTCTCAGATCTCCTGTCTCTGTTTATAAATTATCTGTAGTAAAAATTACCTTCTTCTTTTTCTTTATTTAATGTCCCCTATAATCAATTATGATTTGCCTGAGTCTTTTTTTTCATCAAACTGCAAATGGGAGGTGATGATAGGCATGGGGAGCTCATTGCAAATAAAAAAAAGCCTTAAGACTGGCTGAAATTTATTAGCACCTGCAGGCAAAGGTTAAATAGAGTATAGATGTTCTGGGGCATATTTTCAGATGTGCTGTGTATTTGTGTGTGGAGGTGAGAAGTGGGGGGAGTGGCAGTCAGTGTATAGCTCAGGCAATGCTTATTTGATTCAAGTTTCTCTTATTTCTTTACACAGCCACTGTCAGCTGGCGGATTTAAAGCCCCTCAGATTTTCATTCCCAACTGAAAGCTAAATAAACTGCATAATTCAGACAAGAGCCAAGGAAAGGATAGTGGTGTGCCAGCAGAGAGGGATGGAGAGCCTGTGCAATCTTGTCTAAATTGTTGCAATAATGGAACATTTCAGGTAGGATTGAAGTGGTGACTAGCACAAAACTTCAGGTATGTTTTTTCAGCACATTAAAGAACTTCTCCAGAATGGTTAGTTGGACAGCCAACATTATTCTCAATTTAATATTAAATACCTTACTGAAGTTAATTTCAGATGGAATGGCTGAGCCACCAATTTAATAATAATTACAGTATAACTAAATTCAACATCCTAGGGGGAGATAGAGAACCAAGAGGCAACACAGAGGAGACTAATCTTTAGAGGAAGTAAAATCAGGTAGTTAACCAGAGAAATACTGAGGTTAAAAGCTACAAAGATCTAGGGGAGGCATGGTCTGAGCAGTTTCTTGGAGGTCAGTGTTCCACTGAACAGCAAGGACACATAAGATGGGATGCTCAACCAGTAAAGTGTAAAATGCTCTTCAAAGAAAAACACAGGGAAGTCTGAAATATTTTCCTGAGGTGAACAGTAAGGAATGTAAATTTCAGCGGGGAATGTTCAAGGGAAAATGAGAATGGAATAGAGAACTAAACCAATTTCGTAAGTTTATTAAAAACAGCCTGGAAAATAAACAGTCTGTTCTTTAACAACTAGGACCAACCCCGGAAGTGCTGCAGTGTCAGAACAGGTGTATCCATGGGGGAGAGGGTCTGGACCACAGCAGGTTCGTTAGGGAGGATATTCTGCTCTGACTGGTCCCACCACACAGGGTCAGAGCTGTTCCAAGCACACTGGGAGCAGTGGAAGCATCTCCGTTCTCCCCAGGACAAAAGAAGGAAAGAAGCAGAGAAAATGTGGCTCTGGGCACAGCAGATAATTCTTTTTCTCAAAGTGGATAGGAACATAACTTTAAAAAAAGCCTTACCTGAACAACTGCCAGGCAATAATAAGCCCACGACCTCTTTTGGTGAGGGAGTGCTGCATTTAATAATCCTGACTTCTTGGAAACAGCACTTAAGTGGTGAATAATTCTCAATTTCAACAATATAACTGTAACCTCTGGCTATTGGATCTGGTGATGCTCCAGTAAGGCTGGTGAGCCCTTTATGATCAAAGATTTTCATGTATTTGAGTGCCTATATCCACAGATGGAATAATTTTAACAATCTTGGTTAGGAAGTGGGTGTTGAGTATCATAAATATTTGTGCTGAACCTGTGTGGTCCAGCATCTTACACACTGCTTAAAATTGTCTTTGAAAAATTCCAGTAATTCCAGAGCTGAGTGAAGTGTTTTAATTGTTGGCATACTGCTGTTTGGTTTGCACTCCTACCACCCAAATGTGTGATCCTGCTTTTTTATAAACAATATATATTAATATAATTGCTATATAAGTTAATATATGCAGAAAATAATTGTTTTAAAATTTGACAAAACACACCATCTGTAAAAAACAATGCTTAATTGTTCACCTGGTGTATAAATCCAGGGCTCAAACTAACACCTTTTCTGACACAAATCTCTTGTTTTTAACATTCTCACGTTGTATTGGTGAGATTTCTTTTTTCACTTTCTTTTTGCAAAAAGTATTTCTGAAGCTGGGATTTGAGGAAGTTCTCTCCCTAGTTATAAAAAAACCACTGTATCTCTCAGTTCCAAATTATTCATCATAAGACAGGAAAATAAGTTTGTGTAAGGCTTGAATAATAAAAAGGGTGGGAATCAGTATAGAAAATACTATAAGCTCATAATGAAAAAAGTGTGTTAGGGCCTCATCTGGCTGCTATGTGCAATAATGGTCACTGCAACCACCAGAAGTTTTGTTCCTTCCAGCCCCTTGCCTATAGTCTTCCAATAAAAGTACTTTTTGGGCCATACAGAACCAGCTTTGGTTTGGGACTGCTCTGTAGAAAGAATTCTGAACAATTATTCCAAGTGGTAGATTTGTTATGGGAAATAAGTGTGCAATGAGCTAGATTTATAATATTAGATGCAACTGAATTTTTTTTTTTTAAATGAAGAGTAATTGTGATGCTTGTAGGCTGGGTAGGTAATTGGATTTTGAATGGTGAGGGAGGAGGTTAGTGTTCTCGAAACTCTGCATGCAGTGCCTGTTGCTGGTGGTGGCTCAGCTCATTAAATTATTGCTGTTGGAGGGCTGGGGTGTGCTCAGGGTTTGGATTGCCTGTGTACTCACCATGGGAAGCTCTTCAGTACAGAGCCTGAACTCACAGAAGGCGTGGAAAGGTTCTGAGAACCAGGGCATGACTAAATAACCTTAGCATAAGATCCATTTTTAATGTAGGAAAACAAATTTTATAGCTTCACTGTTACACAGTTTTTCATTTACGTCCTTCATGGACGAGTTGCTTGTTCCAACAGTTGATGCCTCTTGAAACCTATCTTCTATAAAGATAAAACACAGTAATATTTTCAGTAATTCTATTACTCCTGTGTAGCAGCACCAGACTTCCCTTCACTCTCCAAAGTAGTATCTGATCATTTTGTTTTCACGTGAAAATGTCCATATATTATGAAATTTGTACGTTTTAAAATACTCTTTTTTGTTTGATACTTGCAGCTGACTTTCAGTGGAAAAGAAATGGTGAGATTTCTAGTCAGTGAAAGGACTTTTTTGGTTTTTCTTTAAGGTAGTATTAATCCACAAAACCCCTTGTATGTCTTCAAGACTGGGTCTTTTCCAGAATAAAGGTGACGTGATGGAGTGAGAGTGAAGAGAAAGAAAACATCTCTGAGTATTGATGTTTGGATGATTTATGGGAAATTGTAATTCAGCACAAGCTCAAGTACATTAGTTCACCGGCATTTTATAGCAGGAATTTCTGCTGTTGCTTTAACCACTGTACAGTAATTTTAGTTTTTGGTGTTTGCTTATTTGAGTTTCTTTTCCCAAGAAGTACATAAGCAGGCATCATTTTGTGTTTTGTGTCCTATCGTTGAGAAACAAGTAACTATTTCACTAGAGTTTATTTTCTGTTGTTACATAAAATAGAATCATAGAACCACACAGAGTGGTTTGGGTGGGAAGGGGCTTTAAAGCCCACCCAGTGCCACCTCTGCCATGGGCAGGGACACCTTCCACTGTCCCAGGCTGCTCCAAACCCCAGTGTCCAACCTGGCCTTGGGCACTGCCAGGGATCCAGGGGCAGCCACAGCTGTCCTGACCCAGGGGCAGCAGCAGCCCCTG
Organism: Picathartes gymnocephalus; assembly: GCA_013390045.1. Lineage (NCBI taxonomy): Eukaryota > Metazoa > Chordata > Aves > Passeriformes > Picathartidae > Picathartes > Picathartes gymnocephalus. The sequence continues at coordinate 8,872 of WEKY01019295.1, read as the reverse complement.
GCCTGGTGAAACCTCCTGAGATCCCCGTGGGCCACTCCTGGAGCTGTTCCAAGGCCCTCTGGATGCCATCCTGTCCCTCGAGGTTGTCACTGCACCCTCCGCTCGGTGTCAGCTGCTGAGGCTGCCCTGGATGCCTCTGTCTGTGTCACTGATGCAGATACTCAATATCACTGGTCCCAGCACGGACCCCTGAGGGACACCACTGGTCACTGATGTCCAGCAGGAGTTTGTTTTCCACTCCCCTCTGGATGTGCCCATCCAGCCAGTTAGTTCCTAATCCACATAACAGCCAAATCCATCTCTCCAGTGTGGAGAGCAGGATGTTGTGGGGTCTGTGTCAAAGGCTTTACAGCAGTCCAGGTAAATGCCATCTGGAGCCCTTCCCTTGTCCACCCTTGGAGTCACCCCATCAGAGAAGGCCACAGGGCTGGTCAGGCAGGACTTGCTTGTCCTGAGTCACCTCCTGTCCCCCCCTGCCTCAGCAGAGCTTCCAGGAGGGGCTGTCCCAGGACCTTCCCAGCACAGAGAGAGGCTGACAGGGCAGTGTTCCCAGGGTCCTCCTTCCCACCCTTTCAAAAGAAGGGAACAATGTTTCCCTTTTTCCAGTCACCTTGCACTTCACCTGACTGCCAGGACATTTCCAGGACTCTTGAGAGTGGCTTGGCAGCTCTGACCTTGTGTCTGACAGACGTGTAGAAGCCTTTCCTGTTACTCTGTGTGTCCCCTAAGAGGTTCAGCTCCAGCTTTACCTTGCCCTTCCTCACCCCATCCTTACCCAACCCACTCACCTCCAGACTCTTCCCGGGTCGCCTTTCCTACAGCCTGTGCATTTCCTTCTGTCCCTTTACTGTGTCCAGTAGGTCCCTGCTCCTTGTTCTCTTGCCTTCCTTGCCAGGTTCTTGCTCCTGTGGATCACTAGCTCTTGAACCCTATGGAAGTCTTCCTTTAAGATCCTTAAGATACTTAACACAAAATCAATTAGCTGCTGGCATCACATCGGCTGTAACTTTTATTTTAGAAAACGTCTTAGCTGTATATTGAAATTCAAGGATATTCTCTTGATTTTGGACCCTCACAGTTCTTCAGTGGCTCATGCCGAAATGAAATTTTCCACTTCTCTAGGTGAGCATTACAAAAAAGCCATTTTGTCTCAAGTACCTTCTCCTAACCTGCACCACACGTGGGCAGGGTAAGATGACCAGATGCCACCTCCTCACCTTGTGGATGAAACGAGAGGTCAAGAAAATGTTTGTTTATTTCTGAACATGATTGCCTTTTTAATTCCCTCCCTCCTTCCTTTCCACTTTCGTTCAAGTGTTTTTTCTTGGATCCTTAAAACCAAGCAGAAGTTTTCTGTGACTTTATAAATAATAAAGAGTCCTACACACAGGCCTGCTGCAGTTACATCCAGTCAAGTACAACCTGTGGTTTCAGGAAGAGATAATGTGATTAAAAGGGTTGGATGTGGGGCTGGGAGCTCTGGAATTCCCTGACTGCACCTCCTGTTGCCATTGTCTTGTCCTGTTAACATTTTTTCCCCAAAACCTCCTGTCCTGTAAAATGGGGGCAGTGAATATCGCCACCTCCAAAATTTTCTAATGATATTAAATATTAAAGAACGTATATGATTAGCATTATATACAGATACTGATGGAAACAATCTTATTTGAGTACTAACTTTGGTCTGGTCAAATTTTCAAAGAAATACTTGACCTTAGTCTTCTCAGTCTTCCATTTTTTCCCCCTTGTACTGTGCTGCTGGAACCAGAGTTTGACATTAATATATTGGGGCAGGTTTTCAGCCAGGGTAACACAGTGTTGCCTGATCAAAGTCAAAAGGAGTACAACTATATTTACAGTTCTGTTTGCTAGGAATTTATCTGGAGTTATTTTGGTCACAAGAGCCTTTGACCATGTTGCACAAGAGTATTATGAAATACTGTGGTGTGGGAACATGGACATGAGCATCTTTAGCATTTTTTCAACTTTTAAGAGAGTGGCAGGTATAAAAGAGACTTTCATGCAAAAAAACCCAGAAACTGGAACAAATTTTCTATTAATATATGCATATTTTTGTTTTAATTGATGATTTTGCATTAAAATTTGGGTAAACCAGCTGTCACAACCCCACCTCACCCATCCAAAACCATGAAGGGGGTTGCATTTGTTAATTTTTGTTTAATTTTATACAGATGTATAAAATTTTTCTTCAAAAGATTCCAGAGTGGAAGGAACATACTCAGTATGAAAATGGTCCATCTTCAGTTGGTTCTACCAGTTTTCTGAATGTCCATTGTGAAATTAGTTATGGTTAATAAATGGCCATATAAGCCTGATTAGCTCTCCACCACCATTAATGATCAAACCTCTTTCCACTGTGTTTCTTTAATTCCTTCACAGTCCACATTAATTTTGCTTAATGCTCACACTTTTCCATGTTGCAGCTGGGATCTCATAGATCATTTCTGGACTGACATCAGTGTTTTCGTGTGCTTTACCAAAATTACTTCAAATTTTACATTTATGTTTGTGTTCATGATCTCATAATAACTCTTTATTGTTATATATTTATTCTGCCATAGATTGATTAAAGATACATTCCATTAATTTGTAGGTGTGCTATCCATTTCCCAGTTAACACTTGATAAATTTTATCCCTTTGAGGGTCATTCTGTCCATCTGTTTCCTCAGCAGTGTTTTTCTGTTCCTTCACTACTGAGACCTCCAACCTCATGAAATTGCCAAATTTTATTGGTAATGCTCCTACAATGCCCATAAATGTACAAATATCTTTGACCTTCCCTGCATTTCCCAGTGTTCCATGAAGGGTTTGCACAGGTCTGCATGGGATTGACCTCCTTAGGTCACAGGCAGGCTTGGGTTGGAAGAGTTGTGACAGTTTTTTGAGCTTTTAGTTAGAAAATAGCTTAAAAATGAGCAGAGTAGAGAAAATACTCAGTGTTTTCCCAAGCTGAAAGGTGTCATGAATAAAGGGAATATAATTCTGACAGAGGCAGAAGTTTTTCTTCCTCTAAAATTGGTGACACCTTACTCCTGTAAAAGCCTCAGCCATAAAGCAGACTGGCTCCTGGTGTCTCAGTAAATGATGGATTTCAAAGCATGAGTTGTTTATTTTCTTAATAATAACAAATAATAAATAATTTGGTTTATATACTAGGGGAGTCTGGGTAGTAAGGCCTTAATAATCTACATGTTTACAGCTGTTGGCAGAAAAAAAAGATTATTACTGTGAATTTTATTTTTAATTCAGTTTTGCCTGATATTTACAAATGACAACAAAGTAAGGGTGCCACAATTAATAAATTTAGTTTTAGTCCTACTCAAATGGTAACATTTTCAGGTTCTGACATGTGTCCATCCGTCCAGATGCTTATATACTGTACTTAAATCTGGTTTATAATGTCCACCTACAAGTTCTTCACTCAAACTAGTTTTTAGCACAAAATCAAGAGACAAAAATCATGGCTAGGCTCACATCCAAACTTCCCCTTACATCCCTAAGTTCAGAATTTCCAGGGATTTTGTACTGAATTCTTACAGCCCTGTTCTTGGGCATCAAAGTCCTTAAATCGAGTTAGATAAGGTTTTAAAGCTCTTCCTTTATGAGGTATTTTCATGTCAGAGCCATTGAATCTGTTCCTTTCATTTAACGGTCTCAAAACAAAACAAAAAACAAACGAAAACCCACAAAAACAACCCATAAACCAGCCTTTGAAGAGAATAAAAAGAAAATTCCAGTTACTGCGGGCAGGCTGTGGGGGTGGAATGACCAGTGAGGTCCCGGGTCAGATCAGCTGCACTGACGGTGGTTGTTGGGGAAACCCTGCCAAAACTGACATGTGGTGGGGCAAGAGGGATCATTATGGAGCTTTAAAGCTTCTTGGGATCAGAACCATTGGAGATCCTGGTGTGCACTTAATTCTTCTGCATAATTTTTAACTTAGGCAGCTTCTACATGCTTTCAGGCTTTTTTTTTCCTCCACATAAAATAGCCATTAATTTTATTTCTTTATGTTTTGTAAAAGAAAATAAGAAGCTTGGGTTCTAGAGTAAGTTACCCTAAGAAATCATACCCTAAGAAACCTGTTAATTATTTAATTTGTAGCTGTGGATTTTATTACAATGTTTTTACGTAGTTCCTTACTTCCCAGTGAAACAGGATTTTAAATTGCACTTGCTGTACCTTGGATGGGATTGGTGCAGTTGAAGTTTTCTGTTTGTTCCGTGAAAAACTTGAAATATAATGGGTTTATTTCACTCTGCAGTCTGGAATTCTCCCTCCAGGTCTTTGATCATACTCTTGCCTCTCAAATGCAATGTGTTCAGTGAGTCTAAAGATTGTCATATAACAATTCATTTCCTCCTCTAATTTAAAAAGAAAATGACAGTGTAAATGAAATGCACAGGGAACATGTTTTGTATATTTTCAAGTTGTATGAACAGTGAAAATTAAATGGGAAAATTATTTGGGAAATTGGGTGATTTGACCTAAACAAGTTTTGAGCAGAGCATAGGAAATTCCAGGTAAAAATAAGGAAAACCTTTTTTACTTCAGCTGTGACAAAACTGTGGCACAGGTGGCCCAGAAAAGTTGTGGTGTCACTTTTTGGGGTACTCAGAGCTTGTCTGGTCAAGTCCCTGCTCAGCTGAATTGGCTTTGGGAAGGCTGGAGTAGAAGAATTCCAGAAGTCCCCTCCAACCTAAATTACTTGGTGATCCTAAAAATTCCTAATTAATTCCCAAGTAATTCCTAAAAATGGGGATATTTGTTCTCAGTGCCAGCAATGCTGCCAGCACTGCAAGCTTTGCAGCGATCAAAAAAAGTACAGATATTAAGGATAAGAACAAAGCTAATTGGAAGAAACTGGGGACTTGTTTGCAAGCCATACAGAGAAGCAAAAGGAAGTAGTCACAATTTTTTCTTTTCTTAAAAAAAACTAAAAAGAGGAATCCATGTAATATTATTTTTATTTGGCTTATTTCCTTCTGTGGGACACCTTGAAAGAATTACTTCTAGTTTAGTGCATCTTCACCTATTGTCTCAGGCTGCCTCACTGACCAAATTGATGATTCTGGAATAAGTTGCCTAATTTGGGGTGATTTTACATGATTTTACATGAGTAAGATAAGCTCTGACTGGGCAATAGCAGAAGCTGAAGATGATAGCCCTTGAAGTGGACACTTTTGCAGTTTATCTTGGGCATTAAGAAGAACTAGCACAGTAAAGTTGTACCTCTGAAGAATTCACAGACAATTACTGAAGTTTTCAGTATAGTGTGTTACTAGGAATAAAGCACAATGTCCTGTTGAACTGTGTGTTACACATGGATATAAATGTAATTATATGTGAATTTTAAAATGAATATACAAATGAAAATACAAATATAGAGGTATGCATCATAAATCACAGCTGGATTGAATTAAAACTACACCATTCATACAGTAATGTTTTATGTCAAAGTGACAATCCTAATTGAGTTTGCTGCAAATATTTGCATTAGTTCTTTCCTATGATGTCCAGCTCTCTGAACCATTTTGCTTTGGTTGTTATGCTGGTCACCTGTGTTCTATACAGTTACGATTCTTAGGTTCAACCTTTTTTTGAATGTAAAAGACATAAAATACTGTCATGATTAAAAACCTCAACCATATCATCAACTCAAGGTAGCTATTTATAGGAATCTTAAATGTGGCAAAGGGTGACAAAAGTACTAGGACACCTTGGCTGGATTAAAGATTCATGGTTTCTCAAAAAAAAAAAAAAAAAGAAGTCAGTGATGTTTTATCTACTTAGGTAGCACATTTCAGGGAAAATATCAGTATGTGGTGGATCTGCAGGATTGTAACCATGAAATGTTCTCTTGTACTCCTGTAAAAGTACAGCTGTTTTATTGAGTTTGGGTAGTAGAACTTTTTACAGTCCTTGGTTGTATGTGTATTTGTGAGAATCTTACATTTAGCTACTGTTGGAGATTTTTCCTCCAAATCAAATCCATGAAAATTTAGAGGGGGAAGGAGAAGGAACAGCATCCAAATGCTGTTTGTATGAGCAGGACTCAGACATTTCTGCCTCTGTGCTCCCTGCTCTGCTGCATTGGCTGCTGAAATCTCTCTGAGGTCACACCAAAAAAGGGTGTTTGCTGAGTTTGATCTGAAATCATCTTGGATATCAGAACATCAAGTCCTAAGTGGTTAAAAGAATCAGTAGGGACCTGCTTATTTATGTAATCTTGCAGCCCTTCCTGAGAGGAACTACTCCTACCATACTTACCTTGAAACAGAGTTATAAATCTTCTAAGTAATCATTTATTACAGAAATAAACCCAATTCCCTGAAAACAGGAGTTATAAAGTGAGTTGCTGCAACGTTGTGTGCTGTCATGCTGTCACATGTTCTGTTATTTTGGTTGATGGTTTACATTATTTTAATTATATTTGTCTCTAGATATGTCCTTTATTTAAAAATACAGAGGTTACAGATGAGATCAACTCAGGATTTTCTTAAGCCTCACCAAGGGCTGTAATTTTTTGAATAAATCAGTGATAGGTAGCACAGGTGTAATTAATTTTAACTTCAGAAGACACAGTCTCTAAGTACCATTTAAACATATTACACTGCCATTACTATGGCAATAATGAGCTTTAATTTATTGTCACTTTAAATTTTGGCTATCTTATCCAGCAGCACTAAAAAAAAATCCTCCTGTGTTTAAAAATACTTAGCAACAGCTGTTGCTTTACCAGTATGGAAAAAAATCATCACAAAGCATCTGACAAAAAGAGGTTAGATGCTGGATTTTGGGCTTAAATTTCTTCTTTTGATTATTGGGTAAACACACAAGGAGGTTTGGTTTCAATATTTGCATAAAATAATGAAATTTTAACTTAATGTTATAAATTGTATCAGGAGTACATCGGCATGGTGTGGTCTGGAAACATGATTAGCCTGGAACAAAAATAAAGTGCTGGGAAAAAAAGTGGAAAATATAGATGGAGTTAAATGCAGGAGGCAGAAAAATGAATATGAACTGAGAAGTTTCAACTATTTAAATAAAAGTAAGGATGGAGTCAGAGGAATCTCAGTGTATCTAATTGCCATCAACACTCCTTTGATCCAGATAATTGTCTTCTTTTCTCACTGTAACTCTCTTTTATTTGCTGCTTCCGCTGGATTTGTGGGGAAATGTCAGAGTTCTCCATTCCCTGTTCTGTTGCACTGCTCAGTGTGGAGCTGTCAAAGAAAAGAGTTTTGAGTATTGTGGAGCAAACAATGGCATTGGTTTTGGTTTGGCAGTAATGCAAAACCGTACTCCCCAATCACACATTATTCCAAGGCCAGTAATGTGCACGTAGAACCTCAAATACCATCCCTTTGTAGGTTCTAATCCATGCAATGAATCCCACACGCTGTGTTCAAGTCTTGTTTGTATGAATAAATAAATGGATTTTCCGTACGTGATTAATGGTTTCATGTGCCTCAGAGCATGCATGCTGAAATTCAGAAAGAAAAAGTAAATGAGGTTATCTATCTTCTCCTTTTAGGAAAGACTATTGTGATTTATAACTACTTGGAAGTCCCACTTGGGACTTTGGTTGGAACTTTGGTTGGAACTTTGTTTTCCATAACTCCAAAAACTTCAGAGTGTAGATTATTTTGGTCATGTTAGTTGCCATTAATTAGAACCTGATGAAAGGGGAGGTGATAGGGGGTTAGAAAAAGATGTAATTCATTGAAATATGACCTAAAGAACGTCCATTTTGGATGATTAGCAACAAACACATGATTTTTTGTTAGCTGCAATATTTCTTAGAGTCTTAGGGTGGAAATTCCCATGAATGAACTTCATAGACTTTATAAAACTTAATAGAAATCTCAAGTAAAATTCCCTCCAGTTTCAAGTTGCTCCATGACAGGCTTGGTGAAATTACAAATAAATTGAAGTTTTATTTTGCTAATTCTGAAGAACTGTAAGCAAAACTTGGATAGAATCTGTGTTATTTGACCATGATGTATCTTACACTTTAGAATTTTTATTAGTCTCACAAAAGTCAGCTGTTGACGGTGAACTGTGTCAGGTTTTCATCTTTTAAGTTATTTAAAATGACATTTCTGTTCATGTTCTCACTGAGCAACCAAAATGCTATTTAACCAAAAAGTTAAACCATGCCCACGGAAATCTGCTATTGCATTTACAGAGTCACTTGGGGCTCCTTAAAAGTCCATAGGGAGGGGAGAAGATTGTGGAGCAGAAAACCATCATTATGGGTATTCATTTTGACAATTATAGTTATTATTAGAAAAAACTGAGTGCCTGTGTCTTGTGAGCCCCTTCCATAAATTGTGGTTTTTTCTGGCCTTAGAAGTGAAGCTCAGAAGAGGCCTCCCAAAACCATGGGTAGCCTTATGGGCCACTTCAATGTGGTTTTGAAAGGAATACACTTGAAATAATCACAGGCTTGGATTGCTAGCCAGGTGTAGCAATTTAAAGTTTGAGATGGGTGTCCAAATTAATCCCCAGATTAGCAGCAGCTTCATTACCACCTTTGGATTATTAGTTTCTGTCAGTGCAGCAAAACCACTGCCTGCCTAAACTCTCATGGGAAGCAGAGCAAAATGTTCATGCCCTAGGAGGAAGCCTGGATTTTTCCCCCAGTTGTACTCCCTAGTAGCTTTATTTCTGTGAGACAGGAAAGGTTGTGGTGTGGCCATGGGAACGCAGCTGCTGGGAACACCAGGTTGATTTCCCTCTCTGCATCATTTTCAACAGAGATACAAACCCTTGTGAACAGCTCCAGATGCAGCACGGGTCACCAGAATAACTTGCATTTAAATATATTCTTATTATCTGCTG
>WEKY01019289.1:114697-136299 GCA_013390045.1 Picathartes gymnocephalus | reverse complement strand
AAAAAAAAAAAACAACAAAACAACCCCTACCCTTAACCCCCCCAGCCTCACAAGGCTTCCTCCAGGAACCAGCTCCGAGGATGGTTTTCAGCTGCCCGTGTCTGATCTGGGGCCAAGGCGTGGTTCCAATCAGGGCAGGGAGCTGGACATGAAAGGGCAGCCCTTGGCTCTCCCCGGCCCGAGCCAGGTGTGCCGCTGGCACCGGGAGCCTCCCGGGGCACCGCTCCAGCGCAGACACGTTAAAGTAATAAAAGCAAAACGAGGAACATGTGGCTAAAAACCAGCGGCTCGTTTCCCTGATTCCTGTAAATGAGCTTTCCCAGGGCAGAGTTTGGGGTTCCTTCAAGGCGAGCGTGACAGGGATTCCAGCGCTCCCATCCCCGGGAGAGGCTGCGGCAGCTCTCTCCTCCCCAACAGCCTCTTATTTACAGCTTGCGAGGGCTCGAGGGGCTGACTGAAACCTTCGAATGACAACAGCTCCTCGGAGGCGAGGTGCCAGAGTTGAGCAAACAATTTGTAGGGAATGTTAAGTGCAGGGGGAAGCCGCGGAGCTTGTAATGGAACCGCGGGGGTGTTTCCAATCAGGGCTGACAAACCACGGCCGGGGGGGGGAGCAGGGCTGGGGAGAAATATCCTTTTCTGTGGCTTGTTGAACAACGGGACGTGGCTGCTGCCTGGTGCTGCTGGCAGGGAGCACAAAACCGGCACAAACCCGGCTGCTGCATTCCAGGGCAGATTCCACAGTCCAGGTGTTTTCAGGACTAGCACCAAAAATACCTGGAACAAAGCACCAAAAATACCTGGAACAAAGCACCACAGCCACCTGGAACAGGGCCCCAGAAACGCTGGGACACAGCACCAAAACCACTTCAGTGACTTCTATCCACAGCCTATGGTATACCAAGTTTAAAAGGGGATGGAGTGACAGGACACAGGGAATGGTTCCCTACTACCAGAGGGCAGGGATGGGTGGGATTTTGGGAAGGAATCGTTCCCTGGGAGGGTGGGCAGGCCCTGGCACAGGGTGCCCAGATTTGCTGTGGCTGCCCCTGGATCCCTGACAGTGCCCAAGGCCAGGCTGGACACTGGGACCAGAGCAGGGGACAACAGCCCAAAGTGGCTCCAAAGGGACTTGTCCTTGCTTGCTCTGGGCCAGGGACACAGCCCTGCTCCAGCTGCCACCAGAGCTCAGGTTTGGGGGCACCAGATCCTTTTCCAAGGAGTATTTGGAATATCCCCAGCAGACTCTCCCAAGCAGCACCCGGTGCTGGGTGGGGTTTGTTCAGTTGACCTTAAAAAAAAAAATAGAAGAAAGGCAACAACTCAATTAGAATGGATAAGATACCCTTAAAAATCCCCAGCAGTCAGTCAGGGCCGGTGTTCTCAAAGGCACAGGAGCACTTTAGGAACAGATTGGTTTATTTGTTCCGTGTAATTTATTTCCAAATGTGTCCCTGGATTCCCCATCCGTGGCAGGGGAGGCACTGCAAAGGTGACCAGGGAAGGTTTTGTTCCTTCCCAGTGTCCCATCTAACCCTGCCCTCCGGGACCCCATGTGTGTCCTTGTCCCCCCCTCTGGCTGTGGATGCACCACCAGGGAATCTCCAGAGCCCTCTCCCTTCATCCTCCTCCTCAGGTCTGCTCTTCCTCACTGAGGAGAGGAAAAAGAAAAAAAGCAGACTGCCAGAATTCTTCAAAGCCGCCCAAGTTATTGCATTTTTGTACCTTTCCCTCTCTCCAGGTGAAGCTGAAGCCCCAGGAGAGCCCTGGCAGCCTTTCCCCAGGCCCACACCCTCCTGCAAGGCTCTGCTGCTCGCCAAGGAACTCCCTCTCATCCCAGCCTCGGTGCCCACTGCTTTCTCTCCTTTTTTACCTCTTAGCAGGAGTGGGATGTGAGAGACATCACAGCCTGGGGCTGCAAGAGACACAGGAATGGGATTGCTGAGGATTTCCTGCCAGGACCAGGTGGGAACAGCAAAGGTCCCAGTGCACCCTCCCACTCGGTGTCTGTGCGGAGGATTCAGCACAGCACCTCCAAAAACCTCCAACAGCTCGGGGGTGTCAGCCTGACGAGCCGAGATCCACACACTGAGCTGCCTTTTAGCCGGATTTTTGGGAATTTGACAGCTCCAGGGAGCTGCAGCTCAGAGCAGCTGCTGACAGCCCAGGAGAAGAGATGGAGTCATTCCCTTCCAGGCAAGAAAAACAGGGGTATCACTCCTGGGATAGCCCTGGGATGGATATAACCCATGGACATCAGCCCTGGGATGGATATAACCCATGGATATCCACCCTGGGGATGGATATTACCCCTGGGAAATGCACAGGCCCTGCTGGAACTCCTGGCTCCTGTAAAATCAGCTCCTGAAAGCCCTGGAGGATCAGCTGCACTTTAACCCTGCAGCCAAACCCTTCCTGCAATCCCCTCCAGAGCCTCCAATGCACAGTTTTCTGCCCCCAGCAACCAGAGGTGCTGCCCAGGCTGGGCTGGAGCCCTTTCCAACACCAGCAGGAGAAATCATTCCTGAATTTCCAACTTCTGAGATCCTGCAGCACTTCTCACTTGTTTGTCCACATGGACCGAAGTCAAAACCTCCCAAAGCCCAAACTCCAGCAAGGGGCAACCAGAAGTGTCTCTGAACTCACACTAATTCCTGTCCCAGCCCTGATCCTCCTCAGACAGATCCCATCTCCCTCTGAAATTCCTCATTTCATTATAAAACTGTAACTCGATGCCCTGCTGAGAATTTTTAAATCTTCCCCACTGTCTTCTTAAAGTATATAAGCAAAACCCCCAACACTTAATGAAGTGTAAAACTAATTATTATGAAATAAAACTAGCTGTTCACCAAGTGGAAAACCAGCCCATTTTCATGTCCTATTTTCCTTTGCAATGTATTCCCTCCCCTGCTCTGCAAATGTAAAAATAAATATCCCTCGCAGCGTCGTGCTGCCTCGGAGGCCGCAGCCCACCAATGAAAACCTGCACAATTTAATGGCCCTTAAATGCTCAACATCTTTTTCCCTTCCTGTAAAATCCATCTGACCTAATGGCTGTGGCAATTATGTCTATGGCTTTCCTATTAAAAGGTAATTTTCTGAGTTGGCAGAGCAACACAGGCACGAGATGACAAAAGCAGTGAACTCCAACTTCCCAGCATTCCCAGCCATTCCCAAGTCAGCTCCTCGAGACAAAAAGGCAAAATTCCCTTTCCAGAGAGCTGTTACACAACAGAACCTCGTGCCAAGCCCAGCTCCAGGCCCCATGACCTGGTTAATGTGGTGCTGCTGTTCCAGGGGACACTGGGGCCTCTCTGCTTGTATTTGACTTTCTGGTGACCTCCCATTTCCTCCTCTCACTCCTGGCCATGGATGTGGAACCTTCCCCAGGGAGGGGACAGTGCCATGGTTTGATTTGTTCATCCCATGAGCTGGAGAAACCCCCATTTTCCCAGGATTTACACAATCCACATCTATTAAAGCTCAAAACAACCACTGCTATTTCTTTACCTTACACAGAATTGACCACTANCTTCATGGCTATCAGTTATTATAAAAGTGAAATGTACAGGACTTCGGGGAAAAAAAAAAAAAAAAAGAAGAAGAAGAAATCATTTTATTGATGTTGTAATATGGGAGAGATTTAGAAAAACATACCTAGAACCCCCTGGATAAGGAAGCACAATATCAAAATAGGCCAGTTAGTACCACAAAACAAATGTTCTCCAGTAAGTTTCAAGTAATGCAGTCATAAAAGAATTTGGCTAAAAAGGAACTCTTTGCTCTGAGATGTTTTCTGTCACAGAAACTAAAGGAAAGCAGTAGCAGCAGATCTGTTGAACTACAGACATGTATTTAGTAAATATATTAAGGGTATTTCTATATAAAAACTGCCCTGCACATCCATCACTGTCTGGAGCCTCCATGTGGCCTCTTCAATCCTACAAGACTCTGCCCAAAAAGGGAGAAAAAAGGAGATAAACATAACTCTGCTGTAACAAAAGGAGCCCGAGGCCTGGAGGGGCAGCTGGGGGAGCCCAAACAACACAAAGCAGGGAACTCTGACTTCTGCCCTCATTTTTCAGGAACACGGAGAGGAAGTTCAGCTTTCCTGCCTCAGGATGCCACATTCCCCCTCGGTGGGGATCAGCAAAGGCTTTTAACAAGCAGGCTGAGCTCAGCACCCACTGGTGCACAATTTAAACAGCCCCTTTCATTATCAGGCTCATTTTTCAGCTGCCTCCCTTGAACAGAACCAAATTTCATGGGGTTTTTTTTTTCGTAAAACTTCCTTGTGGAAACCATCCTCCAGTTAAAAAACGAGGCCTCGTTTCATGGGGAGATTCCAGCAATTAAAAGTTCTCCTTTCATTAATCCTCACTCTCGGCATTTTCCCCCACAAATAAGATTAAAGCACATCATTTAGAGCTCAGACTTCCACGAGCTGGTGTTTGGAAATCCAAGACCTGATGTGTGCAGCTCCATGAGCTGCTGAGTCCCACCCTGATGAGGAATGGAATGGAATTCTGCAGCAGCAGGACCACGGCCCTGGGATCAAACTGCTGCTCCCCACACCAGGCCAGTCCAGCCCCACTCCTCCAGCCTGCAGGAGCCAGGACTGAAGCACTCAGGAACAATTTGGGGGGAAGGGAGCGTTGGTGTTTGGATGGAAAAACCTGGGGTTTTTTTTTTAAGTCTTGTAAAAGCAAAGGCACTAAATCTTAAGCTTATATATTAAATAAAGGCTGTAACTCGGCCAGCCAAGTTACAAGAGACACCTGAACACCTTCCTGTGTGTGCCACAGCACATCCTGCTCAGCCAGTGTGACAAATGGGCCACTTTCTCTTGATCACTAAGGGACACCCACAGCTACAACACTCAGCCACACTCCTCTGCACGGTTTATTTTTAACCATCCCACGAGAGTTCAAGTTCAAGGATCAACTGGAGCTTCTGGGTATAGGCCCTGTTTTAGTAAGTGGTCAATCAGACATTAAAATAACTTAACCTCTATGTCATCATTTTGACAGTTTTAAAAGATGTTCCACACCTTTTATCCATCTCATGAGAAAAAAAAAAAAACCCAAAACTGTCATGCCTGAAACGCTGCAGCCGCTGCAGGTTTAGTGTTTTATGAGAAGAAAATGCTTCAGCTTTGAGACTTGCTTTGTATTTGGAGGCCGTAATTGCAGCTGTATCACCATCACTAATTAAGTACCAACACAAAGCCCTGAAGGCTGTCACTCCCACAGCCAGGGCAGCCACCAGGAGCCCATCAGCAAACCAGGCCCTGCCTCATCCGGATGATCTGGAGCAGGGCAGCCTGGACATCTTCATCCATGTGACCCTGGAGGAGCAAACATTGGTCACAAAGGTGGAAAACTCCTCCGAGCATCAGCCACCCACTCCCAGCAGCAGGAGACCCTTCAGCACCACCCAGGAGTCTCAACTCGGGGCTGTGTTTCCACCACTCTGGGACAATCTGAAATATTTGAGGGATCCTGTGGTTTTTTCCTCCTGGACCTCTCAGACACAGCATTTTCCCTCATGAAAACGTGATGTGGGAAGAAAAATGACTGTCCCAAACCATTGCTGGATTCCCTGCCTGCCTGGGCTGAAGCAGAATTAAGCTCACCCCAGTAAGACTCAGCCGTGGCAGGGGTTGGGTTTCTATTGGATCAGTCTGTTTTAAATTAAAATTCTCCACATCAGAACAGGTACTCGGTGCTGGTTTCAGGTTTATTTGAGGTCACAGAATCACGGAATATCCTGAGCTGGGAGGGAGGCATCACGGATCATCCAGTGCCACCCCTGGCCCTGCACTGACACCCCAAAAATCCCACCCTGGGCAAAGCTGTCCAAATGCTCCTGGAGCTCTGGCAGCCTCGGGAATGTCACCATTCCCTGGGGAGCCTGGGCAGTGCCTCTGGGGAAAGAACCTTTCCCTGATCTCCATCCCAAACCTGGCCTGGCCCAGCTCCAGCTGTTCCCTGTCCCTGATCCCAGAGCAGAGATCAGAGCTGCAGCCCCCAGTGAGTGCCCCCTCAGGCTCCTCTGAGTGCCCTCAGCACCCAGCTGGTCGGTGCCCAGTCAGAAATGTGTCTCAGGAACCTCTCCCAGCGGGACAGGAGAGCAGGAGGAGCTGCCCCAGCACAGCCATACCTGCACAGCACTGAGCAGGTGCGTCCGATACACCGAGACCACCTCCTGGTGCTGCTGCTTGGCATCCTAGGAAACACAACACGGACAGCAGGTGTAGTCCTCACATCTTTAACATCTGCCCCTGCCCTTTCCAGCCCTGGGCACTTGGTTTTGGGCACTGCCCAGACCAAGCAAGGCTGAATTTCCAGGGTAAAGTTTTAGCCCCTCCAATAATCAAGGCAAAAAGTCAGTGGTCTTTTGCTGCCAGAGCCAGGCAGGAGCTGAGATCACAGAAACACAGAATATCCTGAGCTGGAAAGGACCAGCAGAACCCAGCTCCTGGCCCTGCACACTCATTTCATCCCCAGCAGCAGCTATTTGGTTACAACCACCCCATTTAAGAACACTTTGCCTTACAGGACTCAATCAAGCCTGCAAATACTCTGATAGATGCATTTGTGAATCTGAGCAGGAGTAGCAGAACTCACTTTGCCCAGACACAGCTTTAATAACGAGCTTTACTGAAGTCACAGGGGGCCTCAGAACAAAATCCCAGCACTCAGGGTGTGTCCCCTGCTCTGTCAGTCCTTCACTCAGGATTTGCAGGCAAAGGAGCACAACTCAAAGCCATTAAGAAATTACCACCTCACCCTTTCAAGGTGAGGAAAAATGCCTGGTTGGGTTTCTGCAAGAAATAACTAAAGCTGAGCCTGCATTCAGAAATGGTCTTGGCAGGACTAATAAAGCAGAGTATCCCATAAGCACAAATTCTCCTAGTTTGCTTTTATATCCTTTTCACCCGGAAAAGCTGCCAAGCGTTGCAACTCAAACCCAAGAGGAAAGCAGAAAAATTCACAGAGAAGACACAACTCGGGGGGGGGAAAAAAAAACCCCAGCAAAAGCATGGATACTGTAGCTGTGAAGTGTAAGGCTGCACTCCCACCCCCTGCTCCGGCAGGCACATGCAGATTTCCCTGTTTACACAAGGAATTAAGCAATGCTACCGCACGTCAGACAACACCTTGTGCGAGCACTTACAGCCAGCTGCTGCTGGAGTGTTCTCACTTGGCTCTGGAGCAGTTCCACCTGCTGGCTGTGCCTCTTGGAGGGGATCCCAGTGGTGTAGGTCAGCTGGGACAGGCCGTTGAGAGCCTGCTTCAACCTCTCCACGTCGTTCAGCAGCTCTGTTATCTTTAAAACAAAAAAAAACAACGACAAGGAAAAAAAAAAAAAACAACCCAGAGAAAACATCATTTCGGGATGTCTCACTGCAAACTGTTCTTTAGCAGTTATTTCAAGTCTGATGAAGCCCAGCAAGCACTGAAGGGTCTTGCTAAGGTTTTATTTTCCTGACGTGCTGGTTCCCACTGTGCTCCCTGGGGTGTGTCAGGTGCAGACCCTGCAGGCCAGCAGCGACATAAGGGACTGAAAAAAGGGAGGATCGAAGGATATTCTTCCAGGTCTAACTTCTGGCAAGAACAGTGAACATTTAGAAGGCAAATGAGAGATGCCCAACAAACACAGCTCCAGGGGAAGGAGTCGTCAATAACCCCAAAAATCTGAAGCTTTAAGAGAATTTAAATACCACAAAATGTCCAGAACACGCAAGGGACTGGAAAAACTTTGCGTGACGCACAACCAGGACTTCAGCTGCTTTGGGGCAGCTCTGGGTACCTAATGCTCAGCACAAAGCGCTGCTGGAACCCCTCAGGAGCTGCTGCCCGGGCCCTGAACGCTGAGCCGAGAGCATCAAACCCCAGAGCTCACCTTGTTGTCCTTGGCTTCCACCTGCTCCGCAGACTCCTGGATTCTCTTCTGCAGCTCAGTAATGGTGGCCAGCGATTTGTCACACCTCTCCTTCTGGTCCTTGATCTCCTGCTCGATGCTGCAGCTCCTCAGCTGGAGCAGCTCCTTCTCATCCTTAAGGGCCAGCTGGCTCCTCCTGGCCTGCAGAGTCTCCTGGCAGGCCTGCTCGTACTTCTGCCTCATGCCGGACAAGTGGCTCGCCATGCTGCTCACCTGGGCCTCCAGGGCCGCCTTCATGGAGCTGTACTCTGCCATGGCCACCACCTCCTGGCCCCGCAGCTCCGCCAGGGCCTGCTGGCTCAGCCGCAGCTCCTCGCGCAGCCTCAGCGCCTCCTCGCTCCGCGCTCGCCCTTCCGCCTCCTTCTCCTCCAGGCTGCTCTGGGCGGCCGCGACTTCTCCCTCCAGCCTTTCCTTCAGCCGCGCGTACTCCGCCAGCGGCACCGAGCGTTTCCTCAGGTCAGCCAGCTCCTGCTGCAGCTGCCCGGCTCGCAGCGCCTCCCTGCCGTGCAGCTCCTCCTTCCTGCTCAGCGCTTCCCGCAGCTCCTCCACGGTGCGGCCCAGCGCTTCCCTCAGCGCCTCCACCTGCTCCGCCGGGAGCTGCTGGGCCGGGGGCTGCCCGGCGCCGTCCTGCCGCTCCTCCTGCCCCGTGCACCTCCTCAGCAGAGCCCTCAGCTGCCGGTTGAGCTCCTCCATGCTGCCGGCGCACAGCCTCTCCAGCTCGCGGCATTTCTCCGCCAGGACGTAGTTCTGCTGCAGGTCCTTCTGGATGGACAGAAGGCCAGCCCCGAGCTTCTCGTTCTCCTCTCTGCACCTCCGCGCCTCCTCCTCGCTTTCTCTGCGCCTCTGCTCCTGTTCCTGCAGCTGGGCCCTCAGCTCTGTCACTGTGGCTTCGAAGTTCTGCTCTCTGTCCTCAAAGGAGGCCGCCGGGGCGTATTTTGACTTGATGCACTCTTGGATTGTGTCCAGTTCCTTCTTCTGGGCTTCAATTTCCGCATGCAACTGCAAGATTTCATCTTGCCCCCTCTGGTGCTCAGCCCTAACGGCAGCATTGTTCTCCTGCAGCTCTTGAACGCTTTTATTTAAAGTATTCACCGTGGTTTCGTGATCTTTTAAACTTATATACTCCGTTTTTAGATGGTTCTGTAAGAGTTTCACCTTACTTTTCAAAGCTCCATTTTCCTCGTTTACCCTCAGGAACTCTTGCTTTATCTCTCCCATTTTGCCCTTCAGATCTGAGAGCTCCCCGTTGGTCTTTTCCAGGGTGCTGTTGAGGACACTTTTAACCTCCTCGTGCGTGCTGGCCGGCACGTACTGATCCCTCAGGGTCTCCCTCAAGCCCGTGTTCTCAGCCACCAGTTTGCCCACCTTGGCTTGCTCCTCATCATACCTCTTCCGAAGCTCAGCGAGCTGCTTTTCAAGCTCAATCCCGTTAGATTTTAAAGCTTCCACCTCTTTCTTGTGCTGCTCTGGAGACAGGTACGCAGCTTGGAAGTGGCTGATGTTCTCACTTAAGTCGTTCCTCTCTGCCAGCAACTTCTCAGCTTCTGCTTTGCTTTCATTGTACTTCTTTGTTACTTCAAAAAGCTTTTTCGTCAGGTCGCCCACAGCCAGATCGTTTGTTTTCTTCAACTCCTCATGAATTTTTAAAGGCACATTCTGGCTCTTAATTTCAGTTTTTAGCATTTGGACCTGCTGCTTCAGCACCTTGTTATCAGCCTGCCATCCTTCCAGTTCCTTCTGCAGCGTCTCATTCTTCTGTGATAGCTCAGAAATTGCCCTCCCCAGCTCCTCCTTCCTCTGCTCAAACCCACTCCTCATCTGCTCGTGCTCCTCTGGCTTCACTCGCTGAGCCAGCTGAGCTCTCTGACTCTCAGACTCCCTCTGTAAAAGCACAACCTGTGCCTGCAGCTTCTCCCTCTCCCCCTCCACCTCTGCCAGCCTCCTGGCTTTCTCACTCACCTCGTCTGCCAGCAAACTCTTCATGTTCTCAAACTCCTCTGCACTCACAGCCCGGGACAGTTTGGCTGCTGCCTCTCTGAGCTGCCCTTCCAACTCCGCGACATTCCTGCCCCTTTTATCCCGCTCCACCTCCAACTTCACAAGCTCCTTCTGCAACCTTTTGTTCTCCTCCACCAGCCTCCCCTCGTCCCTCTGGAACTCTGCCACCAGCAATTCGTTCTGCTTGATCTGGTTCCTCAGTTTCCCCACCTCTGCAGAGGCTCCCTCGTACTTGGTTTTCATCTCCCGGAGCTGCTCCTTGAGCTCCTCAGCCGCCTTGGTGCTCCCCGAGGCCACCTCGGTGGCCAGGTGGTCCTTCAGAGCCAGGAAGTGGCTCTGCATCTGCTTCACCTTGCCCTCGGAGTCAAACATTCTCTTCTGGACGTCCTTGAGAGCCTCCTCCAGCTGCCTGACCTGCCCGTCCGACTCGGCCTTGGTCCTCTCGCACTCGGACACCAGAGCTTTGCACTCGGAGCCCTTCAGGGACAGCTCCCGCTGCAGTTTGCTGATCTCCTCCTTGGCTGCACCAAAGCAGCTCCTCAGGCTGTCCAGTTCTTTCTTCAAAGCTTCCTTCTCTGAGCTGGGTGATTGGGAGGGCAGGGAGAGCTCCAGGGGTCTCAGCATGGACCTGGACTGAAGGGGAATTGGCACAAAAAAAAAAAAAAAAATACAAGTTCACGCCTCTGACAAGTCACATACACATGTTTGCTAGTTGTTATTTAATGTGGGAACTGTCATACAGGGAACTGTCTAAAATCCAGTGGGACTGAGCAGAATTTGTAAAAGAGATTTCTGGGTTTTTTTTTAAAATCACACTGAGTTGTTCTTGCCCCAGTTAGAGAACAAGTATTTCAGCTTTTAACAGCAAAAATCTTGAATACAGCTCTACATTACTGCTTCCCAATCCTGGAATGGTTTGGGTTGGAAGGGATTTAAAGCCCATCCAGTGCCACCCCTGCCATGGGCAGGGACACCTCCCACTGTCCCAGGCTGCGCCAGCCTGGCCTTGGGCACTGCCAGGGATCCAGGGGCAGCCACAGCTTCTCTGGCAATTCCATCCCAGCCCCTCCCCACCTTCCCAGGGAACAATTCCTTCCCAAAATCCCATCTCAACCTAAACCTAGAGGGGCAGGTATAATACATTAATTCCACTTCCTTTCTTCTGCATTCATATTTAATCTCTCATCTGCTAGAACAAATTTAATTCATTACGATATTGCTCCCATCCCTCAAGAGCGTGAAAATAATTTTATAAGGAGTGAGAACAGAGAATGCCATGGTTAACAGACCCTTCTTGCTGAGAAGAGTGAGGAGTGCAGTCATTTGGAATTCTAGAAGGGTTTGGGTTGGAAGGGACCTTAAAGACCATCTCATTCCACCCCCAAGGGTCTGGTGGACCTTGTTTATACCCAAATGACTGCTTTAAAAGGCTGATAGCTATCAAACAGAATTGTCAGGGAATTATCATATAGCAGGCAGGAAAATGAAATCTTCTGAATATGAGCTGAATTTAAATTAGGAAAGTATTACGGAGATGAACCCCCAGTGACCGTGTAAAACACATTTAGAGCTCAGGACAGACCCAGCAGCTCCCAGCATTTACAGCCCTGTCACAGACAGGGCTCTAGAGGGCACCCACAGGTAAAGATAAACACGGAAAAGCCAGAATTCCTCAAAACTGTGCGTTCAGAAGCACTGCTCAACAAACACACATTTATGAGCACATTTAGCTTTCCCAGCACGACTGTCTCAGAGCCCAGTGGTAAAATATTTATTACCTGGGATTCCACTGCAAACGCTTGGCCTTGTTTAAGTAATAAATCTTCTTTTCCTGGATTTTCAAAGCAAACAGTGGTTAGGCTCTGGTTAAAAACACTGACACAACCACAAGAACACTGATTTTCCTGCCTAACTTTATTCTGGTCACTGGGGCCACGCCAGGCTGAAGGCTGGTGTTTAAGTACTCGTTATTGAAACGACTTCTACTTAATTAATCCCCACAGGAAGCCCGGCCAAAGTCCTTGTGACGAGAAGGAGAAAAGTGTTTTGCCAGACTGGGTTCTGGTCCTGCACGAGGGTCAGGGCTGGCAGCTTGCCCAGCTCACATCTGCACGTGACCACAGCAGGAAAAGCATCCCCTGCACTCCACATCCATCACTCCTCCTGCCAGGCAGCCAAACACTCCAAATATCATTTAATCTGTCAAGAGCCCTTGTGTGACACAAGTGCAAGGCAGGGCTGCAGCTGGGCTGGAGGCTGCAGGTCCTGGCACTGGGATCTTTTCTCACACCCGTGGGAGCTCAGGTCGTGTGCTGGAAGTGAAACCTGCTCCACTCCAGCTTGGGAGGATGGAAAGGGCAGCTCCATGGGGAGCCTGGGTGCTGCTCAGCTCGTTGGCTGTGTGACCAGAGGACCCAGCAGAGTCCCCCAGCACATTTCCCAAGGCCAGGCTCTCCTGGGCCATCGGCCAGTGGTGCCCTGGCAGCTCCTACAAACACAGCTCTGCCCGGAGGGCTCAGGGGTGGGCACGAGGCCTGGCTGCATTTCACACCAGCAGCAGGAAGAGAGGACCAAAAACCCCCTTTATTTCTGTCTTTTAGCACTGCCTCGTGCACAGCAGGCTTTAACAATTAACTGTACTTACTATTTCCAAAGTTACCTCCAGACCCTGCAGAGTCACCCTAAAAATCAAACAGCAAGAACACAAATAAAGCTGAAATCTCCTTTCAAATTTCTCCTCTATGTTAAACTAGGGGTGAAGGGGCAGGGAAAGCTTTTACAGTGAGAAAGCCATTCAACACTTCCAGCAATTTAAAATGCTGAAGTATTTCCTACTGTAAATACCAATTGCTGTATCCCATTTCAAATCACTCAACATACTTCGTAGTACTTGAGTTTAGCTTTGAGAGCTTCAATAGTCCTTAAGCTTTCTTCCTGCTGCTTTTCCTTCGAAGTCAGGATTTTCTTCAGCTCATCTTTCTGAAAGGGAAGGAGCACCACATAGCCAAAGCCACAAGAATGGACAGGTTTGTAAGGCCTCAAGTTTAACTTTTTAAAGAGCTTAGACAGAACTTCAACCAAGATCAGCACCGAAAAAAATCCCTAATTTTTGGATTCTGAAGTTCTTCTTCAAGACTGCTCCTCTGCAGGAGGAGTCTTGAAGATGGAGTGGAGAATAATATGCACCAACATAATCTGCTGCTGTTTAATTAATTCGTATTTGTTAGTCTTGCATTACTGGAAGTCACAAAAGAGATGCTTAATATTATCAGTGAATACCCTAAGTGTGCTTTCAAGGAGCCACAGGAATAATAATGATTTGTAGTGACAGAAATGCTGTGGAGCTGAAAAAACCAATCCAGAGCATTCAATACTTCATTCAGCATTTTTAGGTAGCTTTTAAGCAACGTATTTAAAACTGCAGAGGAAATGAAAGAGAGAGGTGCTACCCCTACTCCCCAGTCCTGTGACACCTGCAGGTGACACATCCTACCTCATTCTCAAGATCATCTGCAAACATTTGCTCCTGCAAAAATAACAACAAAAAACAAAACAAAAAAAACAAACAAACAAAAAAAAAAAAACCAAAAAAAAAAAAATCCCCCCCCAAATGATTTTCTCAATGATGTTTAACACATACAGTTCATCAGCTGACAGATCCACCCAGTTCCTAATGCTCCCCCTCAAGTTTCCATCCAGCTTTATTGCTCTATTTTCTATTTCTCTCGCCAGGAGTTAAGGATGTCTGTCAGAGACTGGAAGATCTCCTGTTTTCTAGCTCAGGCACTACTGACGTACCAGAGTACAGCTTTTCAGAAGAGATTTGCTGATTTTGGGGAGTGACTGTTCAGAAGTTTGTTTTATAAAGGCAGTGCTTAAAACAGGAGCTCAGACAAGCCAGTGACTGCACTAAGAAATATTTTCTCTATCCATGGGCTTCCATTTAGGAAAAGCTGCATAAATGTACCTCTACAAAAAACCAGCAAGCAGCCTCCACAAAGGAAAAAAAAAAAAATTCCTCTTTATATTTTCTTTCTACTGGCCATACTTAGACCTCCAAAAAGAGGGAAGATTTTTTTAAATCAACATTTCAAATTTGGGTGAGAAACTTCTTTTGAAAACCTCTGGCTTTGTTTTCTTGCCAATTCAAGATTTTTTTGTTTTTTTCTCTGTGCTTCCACATCCAGTAACAGCTGGAAAATCAGCTGAGGACAAAGCACCACCTACACTGAATGGAGGGATGAAGTTGAGTCTCCCAGTTCCAGCACTCAGAGCATCCCCTGGCTCAGCTGCACTGGGAGGCAGAGCCACAAATGCTATTGCTCAGATTTCTGGTGTCAGGGCAGGACATTGGTGAAATCTCCTCCCAGTTTGAGTGTCACCACAGGAGCAAAGGCTTTCCCAGCAGAAAATGAGTGACACACGTTGCAGTAATGCCCAGGAAAGCAGTGGAGCCCACATCCCAATCCCATGTGCTTTCCTGTCAGCTCTCCTGGGTGGTTATCCCACATTTCCAGCCCAGGTAGTTATCCCACATTTCCAGTCCCAGGTCTTGGTTCACCTCACTCAGCTGCAGCTGTAAGGCACTGATTCTGTCCAGCAGCATCCTCTGCTCCTCCTGCACTTCTCTCATTCGATCTTTCAAATCTTGGTTTTCCAGCTCCAAGTCCTTCAAAGTAAAATATGAAATTTAAAATAAATAAATAAACAAACCACCCACCCCCTCCCCACTACACACACCTTGGGAAAGGTAAAGACTCTGAACCAACAGATTTAACAGCCACTGAAGCTGCCAGCCCTGCCTAACCTTTAGAAAATTGCAACGACATGGGAAAATTAATGCTGCTTAGTAGAACAATTATGATACAGGTTATTTTTAGCGTGACACAAACACACATTTCTTGAGAATGTTAAAAAAAAATGAACGTTCTTGGTTTATGACTAATTTTGCCCCAGAGGCAGAAGGTTAAGAGGTAGGAAAGGTTAAGATGGGGACACTTCCAGTCATTTATTACACAAAAAAAGGACAGTTTTTTCCTCAAAAAGTTTACAGCTCATCTGCATAATTGCCACACTCCACATCACACAATTCAGCTTGAAGTAAACAGCAATACATGACCTTTGTGATGGGATCGTTAGTGCTCACTGCACCAGCTCAGCCTGTCTTTAGTGCCCGAGGCTCATTATCCCTGTGGGAATCCGCAGGGTCCTCCCCACCCACCTGAGCCTTGGGTTCCTTCTGGAACAGCCTGAGCTCCTCCTGTGCTCCAAAACCCCGGCCCCACTTCTGGGGCACGCTGGAGACCTGTCAGGGCAGCAGGAAAACATCCCTTCACATCCCAGCACATCCCAGTACCCACGCCAGCCTCCCCAGCTCCCACTGGGACAGGGCTCACCTGCGACCTCACCCCCACACCAATGGCAGAACTGCCCCAGTTCCAGCCCTGAACACGCCCACCGTGGAATATTTTCCAACCAGAACCATCTGATGGCAGAGGGGACCTCCTCAGGGGACCCCAGCTGGAGTGAACTCAGAAAATACTGATCTTGTTTTGTGTCACAGCACAACCCTGACCCTCCCTCTCTTGGTTCTGATAAATGGCCTTAGGAAGTACCTTTTGCTCAGCCTGCCCTCTCTTCAGGCTGTCTCTTCCTAAAAAAAGCACCACAAAAATAGGAAGTTACAAAAGGCACTTCATTCAGATTCAGGCAACAGTGCAACACATTCAGTTAATTCTGTCCCCTTCCCACCCCGGGAGGGCATTTCAAAAAACAGCTCACCACGCCCCCCCAATTAATCAAACATGGAAACATCCACAAAGTTTTCTATAAAATAAAGGCTATTAATTCTCAAAAAATAAAGGCTATTAATTCCCCAAAAATTAAAGGCTACTAATTCCCAAAAAATAAAGGCTACTAATTCCCAAAAAATAAAGGCTACTAATTCCCAAAAAATAAAGGCTACTAATTCCCAAAAAATAAAGGCTACTAATTCCCAAAAAATAAAGGCTACTAATTCCCAAAAAATAAAGGCTACTAATTCCCAAAAAATAAAGGCTACTAATTCCCAAAAAATAAAGGCTACTAATTCCCAAAAAATAAAGGCTATTTCTATAAACAAGGGTAAATAACTCCCATGATCAATACTGTTAAGCCCTCGAGGCATCAGAGCCTGCATTTCCCTTAAAAGCTTTACTAAAACCAAACAACCCCCAGAACTCTTTCCCCTCCCAACCAGGCAGTTCACGACCTTTGTGGTCACAGCTGCCCTCCGAAACAGCTCCTGGGGGACACAGGAGTAGGGGCACAATCCCACCCAGAGGAAGGTGCTGTAGGTTCCTCCTACCTCTGCTGGAGTCCTCGAGGGCAGCTTTTATTAAAGCCAAGATGTCGATATTGTCCCCAATCCTGGCATAGTAAGCACAGTCGTGCCCCAGGCCATCGGTCAGCCCAGCGTCAGCACCGTTCCTGAGCAGCACCTCCACAGCATCCCTGCAGCCATACTCACAGCCCAGCATCAGGGCAGTCCTGGGGCGTGGGGAGAGAGGGCACTGATTGATCCAGGGATGCTACAGAGCATCCTTCACAGAGCCAGGCCCTGGGACATCCCTGTCTAATCACAGAAACCTCAGCCAAGGCACCTTGGCTGTCTCCAGAGGGGAAACGGCTTTCAAAAGTCACTCAGGCAATGTTTAAATGTTTGTGAAAAAGCAAACAACCCCCCCCCCCCCCCCCATAAGAGCAGCCTTTCCATGAAACCAGCACAGACGTGATGCCTTTGAGAGCCACCCAGCGTCGGGAGAACTCCCAGGACTTTGGTTTCCTCTACAGATCTCAGCAGACACAACAAACACCAGGCAAGGAGTTTAGGTTTGGAGAGGGGGTGCCCAGGAGCTCTGGCAGTGCTTCCCAAGCACTGGGACAACTGCAGGACGTGCAGTGGGAACATCCAGGCTTTGTCCCACGGCAGCCTCACATCACAGAGGAATTTCCAAGAAATAACTGGCAAAAGCAGCGGCTACAAACAGAACTGACCCCAGGAATAAACAGCTCCAGGTCCCCCGGGAGCTCCGATGGACTCGGGACTTCTTGCCCGAGCACCACTTTTGCCATGGCCCACTGTGCACACTGACCCCAAAGGCTGCTTCGGACAGAAAAACCCTTCAAACAACCAAGGGCAGGCTGGCAGCAACAAGCCTGGGAATATTCTGATGGAAACAGGAGCAGTAAAAAAAACAAAAACAAAAACAAACAAACAAACAACAAAAACAAACAAACAAAAAAAAACCCAAAAAAAAAACCACCCAAAAAAAACCAACAACCAAACCAAACCAAACAAAAAAAAAGCCAGGTACATCTGCAGTGTTGAACCGGCAGATCCGCTTCTGAACCAAACCCCAGCTCCTTCCAGAGCAGAATTAGCACATTTAGGGGCAGCTTTCCCCAGGTGCCAGCAGGAATCCCAGGAAGGCCCTGCAGGCCGTACCTGCTCTGCTTGTCCCTGGCATTGACGTCGGCCCCCCTGTCGATGAGCAGCTGGCACACGGCAGGCCGGCACATCTGCGTGGCCAGCACCAGCGGCGTCCTCCCGTCCTGGGGACAGAGGGGACAGCGTGAGGAGGCAGAGGAGCCCGCCAGGGTCTGTGCGGGGAGAGGGGAGGGCAGGGCAGCTCCTTACCCCGTCCTTGCAGTTGACGGCAGCGCCGTGGTCACAGAGCAGCTGGATGCTGGCCGAGCAGTCGGACATGGCTGCGGACGGCAGGGACACGAGGTGAGAGCAGGGACGGGAGGTGACACCGAGGAGGAGAGGGGAGGTGACACCGAGAGCAGCCTGGGGTACAGCCCCAGGCACAGCCCGGGGTGTCTCTGTTCCACCGAAATCCCCACAGCTGACTCGAAGCCTGGCGAGGCTGCAGGGCTCAGCTCTCGCAGCAGCCGAAAGGGAGCCAACACTCCTGTGCCAGACTCTGCAGGGTAAGGAGGGTGCAGAAAACTCGGAGTAAAGGGGTCTCAACCTACTCACAGCACTGCCCTACTCTTGCCCTCCCTCTTGCTTGTGAGATCTCAAGGTTTTACTCAATTTCATCTCAGACCTACACGCTCCGTAAAATGTCAAGTTCATTACTGAGGACAAATGCCATGACAATATAAAACACTCTCTCCTACTACAGGCACCAAAATTAAAAAGAGAAGAATTCAACCCATCTGGAAGTAAAACCACTAATTAAATCTTCATTTCCATCCAGTTAACCAGCAAAGCAAACCCCTTCACCTGCATCATGAAGAGCAGTTCTTCCCTGGAGATCCACATTCTCCGTCGGACAATTGTACTGTGAAAATAAATAACCCCAGTTATCAATCAGAATCCAGACTGCATTTACAGCATCAGGTGTTTGAGGTTGGAATTAAAGCAATCAAACATCATTTAAGTAAAAAGTGTTCAAGTTTGAAGCTACAAACACAGTGA
The DNA here is from genome assembly GCA_013390045.1 of Picathartes gymnocephalus. Classification (NCBI taxonomy): domain Eukaryota; kingdom Metazoa; phylum Chordata; class Aves; order Passeriformes; family Picathartidae; genus Picathartes; species Picathartes gymnocephalus. Next base: position 117,887 of record WEKY01019289.1, on the reverse strand, counting down.
CAGACATGAAGGAAAGAGCTCTGGGTCTGTACACTTTAGGGCTCTGAACATACATGGTGTAAAACAAATTTAAGGCTGTGCACAGAAATTGCACAATTCATTAGACTTTTCACAGATAACGGGTCTTTACATCTGCATGGAGATAGATATGCATCAAATAGAAGTTTAAAAGAACCCATTAAAAATAAATAAATAAATTTAAAAAAAAAATCAAATGAGCATGAACTGACCACAAATAAATGAAGAAAAAATAAACATCACACCAACCTAAGACAGCCCTCCAACACTGTTTCATTAATGAGGGTTTGTGGATATAAATGCCCAGCTTTTGAAGCAAACACTGCTCTGGAGCAGCCAGTGTTACTGCTCCTAAATGCAACTGCATTCACAAAGGGAACATCTTTAAAAGACACTCAGCCCCATCTTCTTCAAGAAGCACAAACTACAAATTGATTTGATAGTCTATAAAAAGATTTTTTTAAAGTTTATTTTCCTTATTTTAGCCCTCTTTCAGTCCCAACCTGTTACTTAACACGAGAAGATCTTTTCCCCATGAATCTTATCTTTTAAAAAAGAAACTGATTGGTTAAGAAAGAAATCACACATCCCAGTTCTGAATCAGTGTATTTAAAGCCACCTTTTTCCCCTCGAAATAAGAGCCGTAAGAGCAGCTGTATTTCAGTACCTGCAAGAGCTTCTGCAAGCACAAAGCATGGCCATACTTTGCAGCCAAGTGCAGGGCGCTTCTGCCTACAAACAGAGCACAGTGTGTCAGGGTTTGGGTTAAGTGAATTTCTGATGAATATTCCCAGCATTTGAGATACAATTCCCGTGTGTCGGTCCCCCCAGGTCCGTCTGTGCTGTGACATCTCCTGTCTGCACCTTACTTTGTTACAGCCTTTCCTTATTCTTGTGAATATTCACTCAAAGATGAGAGTTCATTTATCAAATCAATCTCAAAATACTGCATCTGACTCCACACAAGCACTTAAAAAATAAACTCTCCCATAAGAGGAGGAGGCCAAGTTACCTCTAATTCTCTTGTTTTCAGCTACATATTAAACCTATTAAATTCTGAGGTAACAACCTGAAAATTAGCACCTGTGTTTAACTCTGAGACCTTCCCCAAACTCTGCTATCACACGAGGAGATCTGGAAGGCACAGACGAACTCTGAGCTCCTGAGGCTCAGGTGGGCACACAAACTCCTCCCACAGCATTCCACGTGAATCCTCACCTCGAGTTCACCTAAAACTGCTCTCACCCAGAAATGCTGACCTCACCAGTGAGTCTGGAGCACCTTATAAACACAATTATGGCAGCACCAACCCACACTCCTTGAGTTCTGCTGCGTTCATCAATTCCACAACAGCACACGACCAATTGCCCCAAGACCAGCAACAAGTCACACAAATAATTCAGTTTTTGCCAACTACAGAGAGGAGGAAGAGCTGTCCTGTGGTTCAGCTTAACTTTATTCCAGGATAAAACCCATCTGAGGGTATTTTCAGGTTGCCCCCAGGCCTGTGAGGAAGCCCACCTGCAGCATCAGTGGCTGTGATATCAACTCCGTGCACCAGGATGGTGTTCAAGCAATCCAGGTTTCCCTTTGATGCTACAACATGGAATCTAAAAAAAGAGAAGAGGCCTTATTTAGGCGCAGCTGGTTTGCACACAGAAATGGCAATACTGGCCAGGAAAGCCAAAGCCAACAGCTGGATAAGGGAAGTGTTACAGGGGCCAGCTCTGGACAGGATCCAAAGTTAAGGGTTCTGCAGGTATTACTTCAAGGAACAAGGCAACTTTCTTGAGAAACAATCATTATTTACCTGGATCAGTGAACCAGGTGAAATACCAGTGTGGTTTCAGTTTCTCTTTAATATTCAAACCTGGCAAGAGCAAGTCTTTAAACACTGATCTTCACTTGGAAGTGAAGATTGTTTGAGACTTTCCCATTCCAGCCAGCTGGATTCCAGCTCAGGAAAGCCAGATTTAGGTGAGGTATGACATACATTTCTGTACTCAAAAAAGGCTCCTTTTTTGAGGAAGCAAAGCAGCAGGAATACAATTTCCAGCAGCTCCCCACCACCACTCCCGAGCTCTGGCAGTCACTTACGCGGATCTCCCTTCCACATCCAGCTTTGTGGGACTGACCCCCTTCTTGGCCAGGATGGATGAAACCTTCTCCACATCACCCCTTTCAGCTGCCTTCATCAGCCTGTCATCGTACTTGTTCCAGTCTGGGTTCAGCTGCAGGCAGGAGCAGAGGTTGTGAGTTCGTGGCAGAGCCACAACACAAACGGGACACAACAAAATCCACCCTGCCGTACAAACAGCCCCGTTCCCACCAGGATTGTTTGGAGTTATTTGTGCAACATCCCTGGGACACTGCTGGTGTTGAAGGTACAGAGCTCTGGGACAGCCTGGTTAAGCCACTTTGGTCCTAAAGGAGACCTTTAGGATGAAACTTCTTTGGTTTTCCCTCATTCTGCTCTGGTTTGTCTTTGCTCAGTTTTCGTATTTCAACAACAAATGGATGCACTAAAAATGTGCTCCAGGACTCGGCTTTTCCTGGCTGTGCCAGACCGTTCAGTGGGTCATAAATTAGCTAAGTGTGATGTTAAAGGGAAGAACATCTACTGAGCTGCAGAAGAAAGAAATTCAAAGTTGATCGTTTTGGACTGCCTGCAATTCCCAAAGCACTGCAGAGGGCACAGAAAGGCCAAGTCAGTTATAAACAGCCCACCGCCCATTCAGCCCCAGACAGTCAGCACCCCCCACTCCTCTCTTGTTTACTTCAAATTTAGAATTTCAGGCCCCAGGCCAAGCCTCCCACCCCAAAACGCAGCGCTTGTTCTCTTCCCTGCCAAACCATCCCTTCTGAAGGGCTCAGGGCTTTTCAGGAAACTGCTCCGTGATGGAAACCTCACATCCAGGCTGGACACTGAGCACCTGATACTCAAGGAGCTTTTAACAGAAGAACAAGGCTTCCAAAGGAGTATTAAATTCAAAACAGGAGTAATACATTCAAATTTAGCTCTGCACAGCAAAAGAATTTGCTGGTAAGGGTCAGACACAAGCAGCCTGTGGGTGCACGAAGTTGCTTTTCACTGTGGGTCAGGAATTCCACACAACATAAAGAACATTAAACCAGGAAACCCCAGCCCAGAGTTTAAGTAAAAGAGAGTACA
>WEKY01019289.1:77829-114664 GCA_013390045.1 Picathartes gymnocephalus | reverse complement strand
AAAAAAAAAAAAGAAAACCAACCCCAAAACCCCACTGCCACCACCTGCATCTGTAGGGATCTGTGAAAGGGAACTGCACTCGTGATCAGAGGGGACAGAGAGGGGATCCCATCAATCCACAAACATCCAAAAACAAACATCTCCAAGGGGTGCCAGAGGATGATTCCACACTGCTCACTGGTACCCAGGACAAGCAGCAATGGCCAGAAAGTAAAACACAAGAATTTCCACCTCAGCCTGAGGAAGAGCTTCTTGCCACAGAAGGGGCAGAGCCCTGGAACAGCAGCCCAGGGAGGGGCTGGAGTGTCCCCGTCTGGAGACATCCCAACCCCACCTGGGCACGTTCCCGTGTCACCTGCCCCAGGTGACCCTGCCTGTGCAGGGGCTGGCCTGGAGGATCTCCAGAGGGCCCTTCCAGCCCCAGCGACTCCGGGTGATTGTCTTTACTCTGCTTTCCCACCATAAACAAGATTACAGTAATCACGAAGGCTTAGCAGCAGCTAACCCAGTCCAACCCTGCGAGAAGTGACAGGAGTAATAAAAATAGAGCGCTAATGAAATGCGCACCGGGGCTGCCCGGCTGAGGTGCAGCACTGACTCATCAATCAATTAACACATCCATCAGCCCCAAAGGCAAGGCAGCCTGGCCTGAGCAGTCACTGCGCTGCTGACACCAGCCGTGCCGTGTCCCTCCCCAGCCCGGCCCTGCAAAGCCACCTCCTCATGCAAGGCTGAGCTTTTCACGTCAAATTCCTTCGAGACTGTACATACACAGCACCGAGCTCGGTGCTCCCTGAATCCTCCCGGCACCTCCCCATCCCTACAGGGCACAGCTCTCCCCTGGGGTGTTCACGCTGAGCTGTACCTGTGCAGCTGTTTCCTGCCAGCACGACTCACCCAAACCTACAGAAAACCCTCCCAAATCCTCCCCAACCAGTCCTTGCTCCCATTTCATAATAATTCTGATTGACAGAAGCATTACTTAAAAAAAAACCCCAGCCAAAACCAAACAAATCCATCATCGTATTTCCCCCCTTTGATTATAACACTTCAGTAACTTGTATCCACGGCCTACGGTGTACTAAGTTTACAAGGGGAGGGACAGGACGAGGGGGGATCCCACTGCCAGAGGGCAGGGATTCATGGGATATTGGGAAGGAATTGTTCCCTGGGAGGGTGGGGAGGGGCTGGGATAGAATTCCCAGAGAAGCTGGGATGGCCCTGGATCCCTGGAAGTGTCCAAGACCAGGCTGGATATTGGGGCTTGGAGCCACCTGGGACAGTGGAAGATGTCCCTGCCCAGAGCAGGGGCTGTGGAATGGGACGAGCTTTAAAGATCCCTTCCAACCCAAAGCATTCCACAACTAAACCATTTTAACATTTAACAAATGCATTTCACTTAAGAATTCCTCGCAGGAGGAGCTGCTAAGCAGATACAACACCCGTTAATTAAACAGCAACTGCTACACCACATTTGCACAATTCACACTTCTGCAGCTGTAAGTGACTGCCAGGGTACGAAACCCCAGTCAGAGACCTGCGGTACCTACTGTGTCCTGGGCTGCACAGGAGAACCAGCAAATCATGCTGAACTCGAGCTGCCAGGAGCGCTCAGCTCCCGTCACATCAGCGCCCCGAGCCCGCAGCCAGGAACGGCTCCTCCCGCTCCATCCTTCACTTAGCTCGGCTCCCCCAGGGTATTCTCCCCATCTTCAGCATCATCCTCAGCCTTCATCACCGTGGGCAGCGTGGCCGGAGCCCGGCCGGAGCCGCGGGCAGTGCCGGGCGGCGCTCCGGGGAAATACCGCCCGCAGCCCCGGGATGCTGTAAACAAGACCTAGCCGGGCTCATCAGCCCGATCTATTTTCTGATAAGGCGGGCGATAGAAAGCAATAGCTATTAATACATTCCCGGCGTGCCCGCGCCCTGAGTCACGGCGGCGGTGAGTGAACTCAGGGGACAGGCACGTCCCCAGCCCCGCAGACGGGCAAACACTCATTTCGAGTAACAAACGCGCTCCTCCTCGCATTCACCGGGCACCGACACGCTGCGAGGGCACGCTCGGCACCGCGAATAACACACCAGGACTGAAATACTCCCAGCAGTCATTTTTTCCCCCCATTCCACCGCGCCACAAAGCTGAAACCAGACTCGGGCTCAGGCTTCAGACAGTTACAACTGCGGAGCAGATGGAATGCGTGATCCTATTTTGACAGAAATGTAACCCATTTTAAATTAGAAAACACACATGCCTCCGCTTAAAAAAAAAAAAAAAAAAAATTCTCCTTTTACAGCACTGAAACACTTTCTGAATAAAACCTGGTTTCAGCTTACTGCTGCTGCCAGCCTGTCTCCCAACATGCGAAACGAGAGGAGTCACAGAGGCTGTGAAAACATTAAATAGACAGCACAATGATTAACAGGAGGGAGATGGAGAGTCCCCTTTCACAAGTTTTAAATTTAAATGGAGATCTCCCAAGTGCCGTATTTAGAGGAGTAGGTCAACAAGACAAGCAATGCGCTGTTTTGTCTGCAGGAGAGAAACCTGGTCCGGGGCCAGGAAAGCCACTTACACACACCCTGGAGGACACACACGAGAGGCTGCGAACAACCTAATAAATGCATCTTCTCAGCAGAGAATTTTACAATCACTCACTCAGACTTGGGGAAATTTCTCTCTTTCCCAGCAGGTTCTGAGCTATCCCCTGCGTGAGCACCAGCCTTTGCCCCACAGCACCAGCATTCCCCAAAGAATGTTCCAAGGCCTCTCTGCAATTAGCACCCACAAAGCCACTCCAAAAAAGCGCAGTGACTGTGTTGCCTTCTGACCACAACCAAGTCTGCCTCCTCAAGCTAAAAATGGCTTTTTTTTTGGGGGTGGGGGGAAATAAATACACCTCCCAAGTGGCAGCTACAGAAAAGTCCCACTTAACCAAAATCGGTTTGGTGAGAAATGCAGGTAAGACTGAGGCTTCCAGGTGTACAGTCTTCTCCAAAGGATTCATCCCAAAGGTTCTCCTTGTCCCCACTTCATCTGCCTGCAGACATTCCTCGTGAGCTGCACTCCTCCTGCAGCCCCTCCTGAGACAGCCCCGACCACAAGGTTTGGGATTGCTAAACCACATTCCCCAGCCCAGCCCAGCTCCAGCCAGGCACTGAGCAGCTTCCACAGCTCCAGCAGCACCCAGCAGCTTCAGGGAACACGGCCCAGCTACAAACCCCACGGATTAAATGTTCTCCAAGGCAACTGAATCCAGAGAGCTCAAAGGGTAGAACTGACTTAGAAGTGCTCTTTTAGAGTAACCGAAGTGTGGAGCCTAATTCAGATCTTTTTTTTCCAAAACTAAGACCAGAAACATCATCAGAGCCCAGCAGTGCAGCTCTCTGGAGGTGCTGCATCACCCTCCACACCACAGATGCCCGGCCAAGGCTGATATTGCCCATTTTGTGTTAACACAGAGCACCTGTTTTTCCTAAGCTCGGCCTGCCAGGAAGCCTTCCCAACTGCAGATCTGCAAAGATAAGGAGTGCCCCAGCTGCACCGGGCTGGGACCAGAGGCAGCCCCGTGTGCAGGCTCTGGGCATCCCCCACACCTGGGGCAGGATGCAGACACACAGCTGCCAGCAGCCTGCTCAGAGGCAGAACACAAACACGCTGCTCCCAGTGCCAAAGCTGGAGAGGGACAAACTCCCTGCGTGGAAAGAATTCACCTCCCCACTTACTCCTCAAGTCCAGGTAAGCTTTGAGCATCCTCGACACCCTCTGGTCAGAAATTGTACAACTTCAGAGTGCAGAGTGACAGGGCAAGGGGGAGTGGCCTCTCACAGAAAGAGAGGAGCTTTAGGCTGGTTTGGAGGAAATTGTTCCCTGGGAGGTGGGGAGGCCCTGGCACAGGGTGCCCAGAGCAGCTGTGGCTGCCCCTGGATCCCTGGCAGTGCCCAAGGCCAGGCTGGACGGGGCTTGGAGCAGCCTGGGACAGTGGGAGGTGTCCCGGCCCATGGCAGGGGTGGCACTGGATGAGCCCTAAGGTCACCTAACCCAGCTCAGCAATACCAGCTGTAACTCAAAGCAGCTCCTAAGCCCTTCACAGAGAGCTGGGATAAAGCTGTGAAAGTGAGCCCAGCTCCTGTCACCGCAGGGCCAGGCTGATCCTGTCCCCAGCAAAGCCCAGCGGGGACACGGCCCCTGTAATGCCATTAGCAGGTGACATAAGCACTCAGGAGAGCAGAGAGCTCTGCTGACACTGCCAGCACCAACACACCCAGCTCACACCCCCTCAGTGGCCCTTCATAGAACCCCAGGATGGGCTGGAAGGGGTTTAAAGCCCCTTCAGTGCCACCTCTGCCATGGGCAGGGACACCTGCCACTGTCCCAGGCTGCTCCAGCCTGGCCTTGGGCACTGCCAGGGATCCAGGGGCAGCCACAGCTGCTCTGGGCACCCTGTGCCAGGGCCTGCCCACTCTCCCAGCATCCAATCCAAACCACCTTTCAGAGCCAGAGCCAGGCTCACCCATCCACCAGGCTGCACACCTTGAGTCCCTGCTCTTTCTCCAGAGGTCAGAGTACGTCTGTCATCAAAACCAACGTGTGGACAGACACACCCTGCCATTTCAGTGGCACAGAGTGACAAATGCTTTTGAAGTACTTTGATTTGTTTTAAAACTGCACGGACAGAATGGAAAGGTAAGCTAGACTAGAAAACTCCTTTTTAAAAATGTTCCCCAGGTGCAGCTTCCCCTGCAGTGCAAGGGCACTTGACTAAACCCATCTCCGAAGATTTTGGCTTACCTGTCTGAAAAAATACTGCACATACCAGGTTAAACCCCACAGGGGTGAGCAGAAATGGCATTTTATATTTTACAAGCATATCTTACTTCCCAGGACATGTCTGCCTCCTCACGTGAACAATGTGGAGTGTCAGACTGCAGGGGTGAGCTGTGGGTTTAGTCTGTGCAAGGGAAAACCAGACACAGCCCAAACACAGGGCTCTTGTTTCACCCAGCACCTTCCCACAGGCAGCACTTTGTTACCACCTCATTTGCTAAAAATCCTGCAGAATAAAAAAGCCACTGAATGCCACAAAGAGGGCAAGGCTCAGTCCAAACTGGGATCAAAACCAGCAGTTCCCTCAGGCCTGCTCTGGTTTGGGATCGTGCTGAAAACACTGCTGTGAAAAGCTCACCTGAACAGCTGTGCTGTGCCTGCTGGTTCCATGTCACTGCAGCCTGTCATCAATGCAGCTACGTGTCCTAACAAAGAGCTTCAAGCAAAGCAAGCAACTCAATCTCATCCTAAACATTCCTGATTTTACCCTATTCTGAAGGCATCTTCCTCCCAAGTCAGCATATCCCATCAAGATCAATTTATTAAGTATCAAGAAACAATTCAAATCGACTTTTAGCTGGGTTACGTGTCAAAAAATCCTCTCAAAAAATCAACATATCCCCCTACAAAGAGTATGAGGTCCCTCACAGCAGTGCCAGTTTCTCTTTTCCAGGCTGTGCCAGGGGAAAATCCACCAGCACCAGCCACAAGAGCTCAGAGGCCACACGGGAAGCGTCAAAGGATTCTACAAGCCCTGCAGGAGGCAAAGCCTGCTGGAAGAACTAAAAACAGTCCCAGCTTTGTTTTGAAACAACTTTCTCACGTTTCATGGCCAACACAGCACCGCAGAGCCCTGTACTGATAAAAAGCAGCCCCGGAGTGGCAGCCTGGAGGCACAGCCTGATGTGGGCACCAACAGAAGTGCTCGGAGCTGCTGGGGCACGCCGGGCACCGAGCAGGGGCTCCGCAGCTGCATCTCCAAACCTGCTGAGGACATTTCAGGGTCCCTGGGGCCAGACTCACTCACAAGGAGCATCACACCCTCCTGCAGCCAGGAGCACAGAGCTGCCACCCCCTCCTCCTCCTGGATCAAGGGAGCCCTGCTGCAGCCTGGCTTCACCCCACAGGCGCCTAAGAAAAATATTTCCCATTTAAACAGGGAGAGACAGGAGCAGGGTCAGAGTCCAGCTGCCCGTGCTGCCAGTGGGAGCAGCACAGCTCTGGCCTTCCCGGGGCTCCAGGCACTGCATTAGCTGGAATTTCTCAGCTCTCAGGCGTTGATTTGGGTACTTCCATTTATTAAAGCTGCAGGAAATACCAGGGGTGATGAAACCTGAGGTGAGTGTTGCATCCAGCCGTGGTCAGTCACCAGTGAGTGATGAAAACAGCATCAGCCTCAGATGTTCAGGCGTGTGCTTGCTAATATTAATATCTAAATACTGACAAAGTACTCCATACGTTGCTTCTACACAAAAGGTCCTATGAACTCCAACCAGAAAAGCACAGAGCTTATCTGTGTGATTACGTCTGCAAATCAGCTGAGGATATTGAACTCCCAGGCCCTCACTGAACCTCCGCTCTTTTAAATATTTCTAATTGCTGCATTCCAAAGTGATAAAGCATTATTGCTCCTTTCTACGGAGCCTGAAAATTACAATGCACCTGTAAACAGGCTGCACCACAAATTGCCCGTTGTGTTGCTTCAGCTTCACCCCGAACATCACACAAACAAGCACTAATTCCACTTAACTAGATGCAAATGAATCACAAAGAGATTTTTCCCAAGAACAAACACATTAGCACGAGCCTGAATAAAGCTTCCTGGAACCAAACGTGCTCCAAGGAACAACCCCAGCCAGGCCAGGAATGACACTGGAATATGACAGTGCTGTGGGTGGGCTGCCCCGGGGAGGAGGGATGGGACAGAACTGCTCCAGCCAACAGCAGCAACACTGGGAAAATTCTGCTGATGGCTCAGGGCACTGGGATCAGCCTCGCTGACAAACTGGTCTGTCCCTGCACAGGGCAGAGTCAGGACAAAACACCACAAAAGTCTAGTTCGTGTACAAACTCTCGTGTGCCCCCAGCAGCAGCAGGATCTTCTTCTGTAAATGATCTTGAATCTTTAAAGGGTTAAAATTAGGTTATCAAGCACCTATTTTGCACTTCACCCCTTCAGTTTCCGAGGTGCATTTGGCAGCACACGGGGGCTACAAATCACTGTAACGTTTATGCTGCTGCACACACACCGAGGAGGAGCTCCTGATGAATTAGCGAATTCAAGCAGCACCCTTCACTCCCATAACAAACGGGCCGGCCCAGAACAGGAGGTGGTACCTGCTCTCTCTGCTGCTGACAGGGCACAGCAGATGTTTAATGGGGTATTGGGTCACCCCACAAAGCTCCACTCCTTTCCCAGAGGAAAACTCATCCATTTAACAGAGCTGGGCAGCATCCACAGGGAAAAAAAAAAAGTGTTGACACAACCCTGAACAAGCTCAGCTGTTGCTAACTCCAGAGCTTGTTCAGATACTCATTTAATAACCACAGCTCGTCACACCAGGGCAAGTGCTCAGGTGTCCCTTTGTTCCTTGCACAATGGTTTCCGCTAATTACATGGCAGGTTTGGTTTCTCTTAATTAAACAAAACCCAGCACCACTTTTCCCAGAGGAGAAAGGATTGGTAGGAGTTTTCACATGGTTCTGTATCTGCCCATTCCCATCTCCTGCAGGTGATTCCTGAAGCCTGGCGATCCCACACCTCGGGGTGCAGCTCAGTGGCAGCTCCATCTCTGCTCGAAGCACCACCAGGAATCCCACATTTCCCAGTAATTCCAGGTGCCTCTTCCCTGAGTTCCAGGCCTCACCATAGGGGACAGCAAGGATAAAACCCCACCTGAGGAGATAACAGAGCTGAGATTGAGCACAGCCTCTCCTCAGCTGCTTCCCCAGAGTTACAGAAATAAGCAGGTGCCTCTTCCCTGCAGAGGCCACAGTCAGAACTCACCACTGAAAATCCATTTGCAAAGGTCTGACCCAAAGACAACTTTGCAGAACAACAAACCAACCCTTCCCCAATCAGCTTCTCAAGAGAGACCAACAGCGAGCATCTCACTGCTACAGAAACAATTTCTAGCTCTGCTGGAAGAGCACATTTCCTTGTCACAATCCAGGTCCCAAACACACATTTACGGTGTCAGGATATATTCTGGAATCTCAGAAGCACGGCCAGTGGGAGCTGCTGCAGCCCCAGTGGGATTGAAGACATTAACTGAGATCTTTCCTGTAAATGCTGGTGAACGAGGCACCTCGTCTGACCTTCGTGCTCCACGGAACCCCACATCCCACTTTCCAGCCTGCCCTCCTGCTAACGACAGGCGTTTGTCTCACTATGCAGAGCACAGGACAGGCTGCTCAGATGATTTTCCAAGCACCACCAGCCAGCTGGAGCTGGCAAAACCAGGTAATTTCCACTTTCAAGCACAGCGGATAATCGTGGACTTGGTAATAACTGATAGGGGTTTTACTTTCTGCTGCTTTTCGTGGCTCCCCTCCATCACAAACCAGTAACGACGCCGTTCCCAGCAGATCCCCATCACAAGGCACGTAACTATTGCTTTCACCTGGAGGAAGATTTCCAAAAGCAGGCTGGATTAGGTTTCTCTCCGCCCCCCAGGAAATAGCACTGGGTGGGGAGAGGAGAGAGGGATGAAGTTTCTCAAACAGGCGACTTTTGTAGGCTCCTTTCAAGCAGGATCTGTAAAGCTGCCGCTGGCAGGATTCCCACCCACTTCCTCTCCTTCCCAGCAGGAGAACAGAGCCGGCTTCATCCCACCAGTCCCCCTGCAAACACCCATCCACGGGGATGGATTTTTTCCCCCGCAGAGAAGATTAAAAGTTGCCATTTGATGAAATGGTGAAGTGATCACATAACCAAACTATGTAATAAACAACAGAAATAAGTTTACCACGGACAAAAATCCCTGTTTTTACAGGATCTTGCTGAAAGCCATTTCCTTTCACGTATTTTAGAGTCACTTTCGCTCTCGAAGGTATTAAGAGTGCTCAAAACTCCTCTGAAGAGAAGGTTTATTGGAAGCGAAAAATCTCCACGTCTGTTCAAAACCAAACGCAGGTGCTGTCAGTCTTTGTTTGAATTTAATTACTGGGCTAATTTGAGAATAACAAACAGCTCTAAAGTACAGGACAAGCAATGAGCAGAGAGCAGCGCCAGCCCACACATGACAAATCCTCATAGCAGCGCCGTGAATCACGGCTGTGCTCCGTGCATCCTCGGGCACGGCGATGGGAGCTGTCATCTGCCGGGGAGTCCCGTCAGCACTTGAGAGCAGCCCCAGCTCCTCCCCACGAGCTGGTACTGCCAGGTAACAGCCTCAGACCCGAGGCAAACGCGCAGGAGGATTTTACACATAGCCAATATTTCAAAGGACAGCTGATAAAAGCGTCTCCCATTCACCTCCCTGTCCCGCTATCCCACGCAGCCAGCGGCGAGCTCAGCAAAGGAACACGGGGATAATAAGCTCAGGATGGACTCCCGGACAAGAGTTTACTGAACAGGCACAATTAAGGATGATTTACCGCGCCAAGCAATTTCCAAACACAGCTTTCTCCAGTTACAAAGATTTCCTCCCCTCAACAAAAGTCATCTGCAGGAATGAATGAAGTAAAAAATAAAGAGCAGGAAAGCCAGTTAAAGCCGGCTAAAACCAGCCTAAATTTTGGAAGCCGGGCAAGACAACTGCACCATCACAAAGGTGCATTTCCAGAGGTTCAGCCTCCCCCAGCTCTGCATTCCAGAGCGGATGATCAGCAATCACAGCTGCCTGGTCACCAGCCACTCTGAAAGATTTCTGCCCACTTTCTGAGCAGATCCTCCTTCAGAAGCGCTCCGGTTTTGCCACATTTAATTCCTAGCGCAGAACGCGCTCCTGCCCATGCCCTGCACACGGACTGAGCGGGGCTCCGCACTGGCTTTTTCCTGGGGTAAAAAAGAGTTAATTTGTGCTGGAGGCAGGCACGGGTAACCTGTTCGGGGCTCCGAGCGCCGGGCAGCCCAGCCAGAGACCAGGGGCGGCTCGGGGACCCTCCTGACCCCGCGGCTGTCCCCGCTCCTCCAGCCCAGCGCAGCTCCACGAGCCCTCTGCCCCCTGAGCCCTCAGCCCCCCGTTCCCCGGGGAGCCGGAATCCTCCGGGCTCTGCCCCTCCGAACACCGGGACCCCCGTGCTCTGCGCCTCCGAACACCGGGACCCCCGTGCTCTGCGCCTCCAACCACCGGGAGCCCCGTGCTGTGCCCCACTCCAGGAAGCCGCGGAGGTCGTGCCCCGGCACTCACCGCGCTGCCCCCGATGACCGCTTCGTGCTTCTTCAGGCGGGACTTGAGGCTCTTCATGGCGCGGCCGCGGGCGGGGGGCGCGCACCGGCCCCGTGCCGCTCCCGCCGCCGCCGCCACGGCCGGGACGCGCCGGCCCCGCCCCGCCCCGCCCACCTCTCACCGCAGCCAATCGCCGCTCGCCCTCGCGCCTGCTGCGGCCAATCAGCGAGCTGGGCAGGGGGGCGGGACTTGCTCGTGCTCAAGGGGAGCCGCCCGGCCGGCAGGGGGCGCGCTGCGGGGAAGGGCGGCCCCTCAGGGCACCACAGAGAGGACGGGGCTGCAGTTCCTGAGGGAGCGGGAGAAACGCCGGGATAAGGATCGGGAAAAGCACCGGGACAGGTGTACCTGGTGCCAGGGTGACCCCGCCTCCGTCCCTGCAAGTACGGAGCTCCCCGTGGCTGAGGAGGAAGCTCACCTCCCGCTCACCTGCAGCCGGCGATACAAACGAATGGCCGCCGTGCAAACAGCGTAATAAACACGGTATGTGCGCACCAAGGAATGAAGCGGTCACACAGCAGAGGCCCGAGCTGGGCAGAGGCAGCGTTTTAAACAACACAATCAACTCCAGCCTCGGCGTGAGCACTGTCCGAGTTTGAGTTCAGTTGTGCTCATCCCCAGCTTGCTTAGTGTCCCCTTCTCACCCCATTTTCCTCGCAGCCCCATCACACTGCACTGATAACAGAAGGTTTTAAAACTTATTTGAGATTTATTTAATTACAGCCCGCGGGTTGGGTTTAAGACCTTGCTTATTACAGCTGGAACAGGGCTGTTTGATCAATGGATCTCTAATATAAGCAAGGCTGGAGGTAAATGTCACTGCCTTTTAATCAATCCGGCCAAACCCTGTTCAAACACTTGGGTTACGCTAGAGGTGGCCTGTTCAGAAGGAAAGAAAGCGGTGCCATTAAATATGAACTCATTTTGTGCACAGCAGGGTGGCTGGGGAGTCCAGCGAGCTCCGAAATGGAAACCTTCCCCTGGGCACTCTGACCCTTCATCCAGCAGGGATTAATCCCAGATTTGGGCTCTCTGGAGACACGCTGTTCATGCCCCAAATGCCGTGTAAAAGTTTGTGGTGTTTTTCTCCCTAAAGAGACGTGTTTCAGGCAGCATCTCTGCTTTCATTCCCCCATGGAAGCCTCCGCACTTCCAGGGCACCAACAGAACTCCAGCACGTCCTGGAGCAGCAGCCACAGCTCTGGACACCTCTCACCAAAAGTTTACCAGAAGTTTCAGCTTTACAAAAATACTGTCACATTCCCAGGACCGAGCTAGCGGCAGTAGCTTTCCCCTTTTCCCACCAAATCTGCGCTGTTTAAAGGAAGCTCCCTCTGAGTCATTCCAGTATGAGGGAAAGCAGAACCTTAAAAATAACTCCTTGCTCCCAAGTCAGTGCCGAGAAGCTGCACGGAGCAGCTCCAAGTGCTCGGCCAATTCCGGCGCCGTTCCATGTCCCCTGATAATCATACACATCCACGCATTTGCCCCAGGCTAGAGGAGCCTCTGCTCTGCTGAGGGCTCACGGAGAGGATGGCATCCAGCCCTGTGCTCCAGCTCCGTGCTGCTGGAAGCGTGTCCCGGGCACAGCGCGGCTCTCCCTGGCCGGCTCTGTGCAGGGCAGAGCCTCCAGCTGCAGCAGCTGGAGCGCAGCCTTCCCGTCCTTCCCCTGCTGTCAAAGCAGGAAGTTCCCTGTCTGAACACCATCTCCCAGCCCGATGTGTCAGCACCACAACGAGATGTTTCACGTTGAATTGCTGGAGCATGACTTGCCGGTGTGAGTGGCAGCCCCGGGAGCCCAGATAACCAACCTCACAGTCCCCAGGCCAAGCTGGGCTGTTCCAGTGCAGTCTGGGCAGATTCCATGTCTGGCCCTTCCCTGACCACGCTGCCAGGACTATTCCCTCATTCTGGACACTTCTACAGGCTTTTTCTCCAGGCTTCTCACTTTGCTCTTCTAATTAATTCAGGCTGCTGCTGTTAAGATTCTTGGCATGTAGTTCCCACTACATCACCCCTCTGCACGTCCCATCCTCTCTAGATGATATATCATGGAATAACAAAATCCTGGAATGCTTTGGGTTGGAAGGGACCTTAAAAGCCATCCAGTTCCAGCTCCTGCCATGGGCAGGGACACCTTCCACAGCCCAGGTTGTTCCAAGCCCTGTGTTTGTTCCTGGTCCCTGTTTTTGTTCTGCTCTCGCCATCACTCCATTCCTGGTTCTTGGCTCCTGTCCCTCATTGTCTGGCCAGACGTTCTGCCAGCTCTCTTGGAAGTGAGACGAGCCGGGACAAGCCAGCCTGCTGTGGTTTGTGTTCCCAGTGCGTGGGCACCAAGAGCAGAGCACAACCTGAGGCTGCTGAGGTCACTTGATGCTTTCCAAACAGAAATCTGGAGCTGCTGCTGGAGATTTGTTCCCCGCTCTCCCCAGCTCCGCGATTTCTCTCTCTGTGATTTTACCCTTCAGAGCTCGGGTTTCCTTGGAGCAGCGGCTGACGCTGCACATCTCTGTGCCCTGACTCAGGGCTTGGTGGATGCTGTGGCTCAGCAGTTCCGAGAGCAGGGCAGCCATGTCTGCAGGGCCTGGGAGCACGGCTGCCTGTGCTGACACACGCTCAGTGCCATCCCAGTGACCAGGGCTCAGCGAGCAGCTTGTGCAGCTCCCAAACCCTCGCCCCGTGTCTGCTCCAACAGCTCATTTTAGCGACAACCTTCGCTTAGAGCAGCACAACAAAGGGCAGATTTATCCCGACTGTGGTTGCCTGGTAAGTGCTGAGTTAATGGCACACGAAATGCACTGGCTGGTCCTCTGCAGGCCTGGGATCTAATTAATCTCTGGCAAGTCCCCCTGAAATGGAAGCGGTGTTGGCCTGCACATGTAGCAGTCGAGACCAACTAATTGGAGCCAAATTGTACAGCGAGGCAGGAGGAAGGAATTGCTGCAGCACGGTGGGATTTCCAGAGTTCCAGTGCCAGAGCCTGTGTTTCTGCTACATTGGAAGAGCGTTTGTGCCATTCTCTTACCCCAGTCAGAGCTCAGAAAGCTTTTGAATCAGTCACAAAAGCACAGAGCTAGGTGGTCACACACTCCACAACATGAGGTGGTACCGACTGTCTGAGTGAGAGGCCCATTTCCATAGGAATGTGACTCTGGGACCTCCACCTGTGCTCAGTGACACCTCCCTGCAGCCACGCAGGGGCTGGGGAGCTCCCTCTGCTCAAGCCATGGCAACGTCTGTCCCCAAAAACAGGCTCAGCAAGCTCTGGTTCTCAGCAGCTTCATCCGACAGAGAAGCAGATCAGTGTGAACATATTCCACTTCTCCAGGGGGTTCATTCATCAATCCATTTGTAGCAGGACATAAAAATCAAACCCCAGCACGACTGAAAGGGAAACATGCCCTTGGCTTTCTATTTCTACCTGGGTTATTAAATTACCCAGCCACCTCCTGCATCACTTGCTGCCTTAATCGTCCAGATAAATAAATCCCCATGCCAGGCACACACACGGAGGAGGATATAATTTTATCTCCTTTTGCTCCTGAGCCCATGAGGAGTTGCAGTCTCCACTGCAAGGATAGAGCAGAGCCTTGTTGCCGTGGGGTGTCTGACTCTTAAGTTCATCATGTCCAGCTGCCAACCCAGCAACATCACCATGCACTAAACCTCGAGTGTCATAGCCATGTGGTTTTTTGAACACTTCCAGGGATGATGATGACTTCACCAGTCATCTTCCAAAGCTTGATAACCCTTTCAGGGAAGAAATTGTCCTTACTATCCAGCCTAAATCTCCCCTGGCACAACCCGAGGCTGTTTGCTGTCATCCTGTATGTTGTTCCCTGGGAGAAGAGCCTGGCGCCACATCCCTACAACCTCCTTTCTTCCTACTCCTTTCATCCCCCTCCTGTCCCGGGTTCCCAGAAAGGGAGGAGGAAGGGAACGTGTTTAGGCATCAACCTGTGCTCAGCAGTGTTTGCACACTGAGCTCTGAGCCCGCCTGGCCTGAGGCCGAGCTGGGGATCAACAAAGCCTGTGCCAACCTCTCGGGAGCCGAGTGCGACGAGCGCCCGGTGCCAACTTGGCTGCTGTCCCTCGCTGCTCACGGCTACTCCAGAGCCGTGCCCAACAGGCACAGGGAACACTCACCGTGCCACGGAGCCCAGCCCAGAGCCAGCGCCAGGCCGTGCCTGCCAGGAGCTCCTGGAGAACCGCAGAGTGCAGCCAACAGGGCAGTGCTGGGGCTGGGAGCGGGTGGGAAGCGGCTTTCCAAAGCTGTACATCAGGTCAGAAGTGGGTGTAGAAACCGGGGCTGCTGCCTGCTGCCAACAGGACAGGCTGGCCTGTGGGTTCATTACGGATTAAAACACACCCCAAAAGAAGAAAACGCCCCAAAGGAAGGGAATCTGTTTTGGCAGCAAAAGAGGGTAAGGTTCAGGTTGTGGATGAAAACTGAAAACAGCTCCTCGGTTTTTCCCCACTCACGTGTGCTTTCAGGGAAGTGGTGAATTTAATTTTCTTGACTGCAGTAAACTCGTGTTCCAGATGCCAGGAGAAAGTTTTGGAATGCCGTTAGGGAAGGTGCACAGTGAAGGCATTTTTGCATGGGTCTCCAAGCCTTGCTGAGCACCTCAGCTGCTGAGAGAAAGCCAATTCAGAGAAGTGGAGTCGTTGTGCTGAGGCACTGAGAGACAGCCAGCAAACCCGTGTTCACTGTGGTCACAGCATCTGTGTGATAAATGGTGTTAATTAAGCAGCACATTCCAGCAAGTGCAAGGGAGCTGAGTTCCCAAGTGAACCGAAGGCAGCGTGTCCCACACAGACTGAACTGTCACACGTGCTCTGCTCGTACCCGAGGGTGGGAAGTAGAATTAGAAACAGAAGTGGGTGCAAGGGACAGCAAAAACTTCTCACTTTCCCATCAGGACATTGTTGCCAGCAGGTTCTGGTTCCCCTCACCTCAAACTGAAGTGGGGTTTGCTGCTGCCTAGGTTCATCAGCAGGGACAGGCAGGAGTTTCAATGGGAAAATGCAATTCCTGGAACACAGGAGCAGAGGGAAAAGGGACCTCAGACCAGGGCTGCTGAGGCTGCACCAAGGGACAGAGCAACGGCAGGAGAAACCCTGATGTCCCCTGCACTGATTTGATCCCGGAGACAAAGCCTCACCACGACTGTGGTAAACGGGAGGACAGACAAACAGAAGGGATAAGGAGAAGTGATAAGGAGCCAAAGGAATGTAAAGATCAAAAGGAACTCAACCAGAGCTGAATGCCTTCCTGCACAGGGCAGTCTGGCCAGGGAGTGACCGTGCTGCAGTTTAACTGTTTCATTTGCAGCAAAAGAAGAGAGGAAAACGGGCCTCTGTGGCAACAGAGTGTGCAAATCCATCAGAGCGCTGGCAGAGCTGCAGACAGGTCTTCAGGGAGACAATGCTCTGTCTGTGGGGAGCCAGCCCAGCTCAGGGGAAAACATCTCAAACAGCTGCTGTCATCAGCACCTCTTCCTCCATCCCCATGGATGGGCTGGCCGGCTGCACTGGAAACCAGAGCTCCCAGGCAACCACGGCGCGCTTTCCAAAGCTTTGGAGTCAGTAGCAAAGGCAGAGCTCTTCCTAAGCTTCTTATCCTTGTGTGTGTGTGTGATGTCTGGGCTTGGACCATCAACAGCTCGGAGCCTTGTTTGAGCTCAAATGGACCCACGGTGAAACCGGAGCGCCGTGACCTTCAGTAGCTCCCTCACCCTCTGTCTCTTCTCAGGAACCCCTGTCAGCACTGGAGAGATCCTGGATTCATTTTTAGGTTGGTGAGGAGCGAAGCGAGCAGGGCCCCAGGTTAACAACCATCCAGGCATGCAGGATTTGCAGTGTAATAATAGCAACCCCAGCGTCTCCCACAGTAATCCCAACCAGCAGCGTCTCCTGCAGCCAGAGAAACCCCACACAGCTCCCCGAGCCTCGTGAATTAGCTCCATTATCTTGGCCGTGCCTTCGCTGCTCTCCATCTGCTCTGAGCACTGGGAAACCAGCGGGGTTTGAACTCCTGCCTGCTCGGAGGGAGCTGAACCTGCAGCAGCCAAAGCAGCCTGGGCTCACACAACGGAGCTGCAGCAGAGGAGGAAGAGGAGAGGCTGGGGCATCAACAACGCCCGGGGTGGCACAGGAGAACAGGGTGACCTGAGGCTGGCACAGGACTGTCACTCACACCAGTTACTGCACCCCCCAGTTCATGGTGCTCCTGCAAAATAAATCCTGTGTCTGCTGTTCCTGCTCTCTCTTGGATGCTGGCCGATGGCAAACGGGGCCTGAGTTTCCTGTGAATGGGATTCATTTTGGAAAGGAGCTTGGGCTCCTGCTAGGCAGCAATCTGTGCACAAATCCGGGAGCTGATCTCGCTGTAGAGGGTTGGACTCAGCCTTTGGAGCTGTCCTGGAAGAAGGGGCAGGCACACTGTGTCCTAATTCCACTGGCACCCCAGAGCTTGCTGGACAAAGCCGCGAGGCTGCCCGAAATACCTGCTGGAGGGGCTCGGCAGCTGGGAAACCTGAGCCGGCTCCCTGCGGATCTGTGCTGCCCCAGCTATTCAAGGATGGGTTTTCTCAAAGTCTTGTCATTTCAAGAGAGGGGGGAAAAATACCCCGTGGGCAGAGCAGCCAAACAGGCTGGGAACCTGTCCGGGAGTGCTCTGCTGTGCCCTTTTGGTGTGGGAAGTGCCCGGAGCAGACACCAGCACTGTCCCGACATCAGCCCCTCCGGCACTGCCGGGATGGCACATCCCACGGGCCATCCCACCTGGGAATGCTGCCCTGGCTGCGTGGGCAGCTCCTGCTCCTCACTGCAGGGCTTCTCGGAGCTGCTGGGACTCCAGCCCTGCTGAACAGTGTCAGTGCCCCTCGCTCTGGGATTCTGTTTGAACACACTTGTCTGCTCAGTCTCTCAAGTGCAGTGAGCAATCTGCAAACTCCATGGATAAAATAACCTCTGTCCTGCCACAGGGCAGCTTCCACACTCAAATACCGCTTCACATCCAGCCTGGGATGCATCCCAGAGTGGTCTCTGCTGTAAGAGCCTCTCGAGCAATCAGCTGTACACAGAGATCACAGCGTGTGTGATTGCACAGCTTCACTCCCTCTCTATCCCCCCCAGGAGTGTGCAAGTGGGGGAAGAGGCACAGCTAAATCCAAACCAGTTCCAGTTCTGCTGGATGGGGGGAACTCTGCCCTAGGGGTTTTCCCTGTGTCAGACTCCACAGCTCCATGTCCTCCTGCATTTCCAGCTCCAATGGGAACACAGGATCACAGAATCCCAGATTGGTTTGGGTTGGAAAGGACCTTAAAACTGTGGGATGTCATTCCCCTTGTCCTGTCCCTCCAGGCCCTTGTTCCAAGTCCCTCTCCAGGTCTCTTGGAACCCCTTTAGGCACTGGAAGGGGCTCTAAGATCTTTCAGGAGCCTTCTCTTCTCCAGGCTGAATGCCCCCAGCTCTCCCAGCCTGGATCCTTAGGGGAAGAACAGGAGGCACCTGAGTTACTTCAGAAATATTAACTTGAAAACTCGATAAACAGGGGCCAGGACAAAGCAAGCAGGGAAAAGTACTGAAACCAGGGAGTGAACAGTCAAGGCAATATTAAGTGTTAAAAACCCAAAAGCTCAGGAGATAATGTTCAGGCCAAAACCCCAAGAAATGTCCTTTCAGGGAGCCCTCAGCTGGCCGTGTCCCCTCCATCCCCACTCGGTCACTGGCTCTCTGTGACAGCAGTCCCTGGCAGGGCAGCGCCGGGGGCAGCCTGGGCAGGGCTCTTTGTGCTCACACCAACGAGCTGCTGCTTTGCTGTGTCCTCAGCAGAGTGTTCCAGGCTGCTGCACACTCCATGTGCCAGTTCCAGCTGCTCTGTGCTTGGACATTCTGGTGTTTGCACCGGGGAGGGAAAGAAAACGACCTGTATTTTAAATAACAGCTTAAATCCTGCAGCACGAGACCCAAACTTTGGGGAGGACAGGCCTGTTGCCAAGCCACCCAAATCCCAGCCTTTTCCTTCTCTGTGTTTAGCATTCCTCTAATGGAATTTGGGCTACAGCTAATGCTGATTAACATTTCCATGTTAGTTATTCCACATAATCTCCTCTCCAGCTGTGGCAGAGCCTGGAAACGCACCATTTATCCTCGTTCAGTCTCTGCTTCCCGAGCTCTTCCCAGCCAGACCACTGGGAACGAAAGGCTACTGTGTTTAGCTGCCCCTAACATGGATCAATTCCTAAATACAGGAATGGTGTCCTTCCCCTCTAAACCTCCACCTGGATAACAAGACTGTGATTGCAGGCCCACCCTGGGGCTGGCTGGGAGGACAGCACGGACACGGACACTGGTAACCGCCAGGCCAGAAATAATCCGGCTAAATTTACACCTGCACTCATTCTTCCCTGCGGGAATCCAGCGCCAGAGCCTGGTGCCTAAAATTAGGGCAGGTTACAGACACGATGCTTACCACGTTAAAACTAGAAACGTGCCCGTGGATGCGGCGCTGTCGTCCCACCGCTCCAGCCGCTTCCCACGGGAGCGGAGCAGACGCGGCTCGGGCACCTCCCGGCTGTGGTTACAGGGACAGCCCCCGGCTGCCACACACGAGGGCAGGAGGTGCAGGGGTGGCACAGAAGGTGCCCACGCTCTGCAGGTGAACCACCGAAACTTGAGTGGCCTGTGTCACAGCCGGCTGTGCCGGGCAGAGCTGCCGTGCTCCCGCCCCAGCTGCAGCCGGCCCGGCGCTCCCGTAGCCTCGGGCACTGCCCCGGGCTCTGGGCGGCAGGAGCTGAGCAGAGGTGACAGGGTCCCCAAGCCAACCACTGACAGCTCCCCATCCTACTGCACCTTCTCCTTCCAGCACCAGCCTGCTCCACCAACCCCCACTGCCGCGGTTTTCCCTGCTCCTGGAGTGCTGATCCCGTCTCCTCAGAGGACTGGCTGGAGCACAAGTTTGGGATTATTCTGGCATAACTGCTTATCTTTTATTAAAAAAAAAAAAAAAACAACAATCCCTTTTTGTGACACACCAGTTGTTAATCAAAATTAATTTTTCTCTATCATTAATTCTCCAAGGGCGAAAAAAACCTATCACGGACGTGTATGACTGCATCTGTTCGCAAGATATAATCAGAGCCCACTGTGATGTTGACTTTATGGAGGGACCAGCGTTTTCTTGGCGCGGACCTGCGGGCAGGTGAGGCAGCAGCTGCCGCACAGGTTCAGCTGGGGCAGCGACACTTCAGAGCAAATGACGGGCAACAGCTTCTGCTGGGAAACTCCGAGAGACAAAGGATCACAAGGAGCTCCTCCCCGGCCGCTCCCAAGCGCTAATTACTGAGCCGCTGGACCAAGAAGCACGCAAGGGTGGCCCGGGCCAGTAATTATCCCTCCTCCTCCTCCTCCTGCTGGGAGCATCACCTCCACCTGCGGCCGGGTTGGGGGTGTCGGGGTCAGGGCTCCCCGCGCAGGTTTGGGTGTGGTGCCGATACCTGCCCTGGGCTGGGCTGGCAGCAGGACCGGGGTGTCGGGGCTGTCAGCGGCAGGAGGAGCTCGGCCAGCCCTGCATTCCTCGCTCTCGGCATCACTCATGTACTGAGCAAGCCAGGGAGGGAACAGGGAAAATCGGCAGAGCCCAGTCCCTGCCGTGCAGCTCCCCTGCTCTGTCCCGCTGTCCCTCGCATGTCAGTGGGCACTGGAGCAGCAGGGTTGGGCAGCGAGAGCGCCTGAACCTGCCCTGCTGCTGTACGGAACCCGCAGGTCCTGGGAAGGGAAGGGCCAACACGGCCCTCAAGCAGGGAGCATCCTCTCGGTCCGGGGAGGGGACAGGGATCGGGACATCCTCTCGGTCCGGGGAGGGGACAGGGATCGGGGCATGCTCTCGGTCCGGGGAGGACACAGGGATCGGGGCATCCTCTCTGTCCGGGGAGGGCACAGCTGTTTTGGTGGCAGCTCGGAGCCCCTGCCCTGATAACGCCAGCATGGCTGTGCGACCCGCGGGGATGATGCTGATGTCGTTTCCATGGAGAGCTCGATAGAGATCAGAAGAGATGGAGAAGGGTGGGAGCTCCATTAGTGCGATTCCAAGCACTGAGGCCCTGGATAACGAATCCCTCCCTGTTGTTTTATAGGGGAAGGGACGCCGGGTTTCCACTCCCCACCCAATTCAGAAACAAAAGCAGCGATTGTGGCAGCGGGAGCGTCCGGCTGATAGCGCGGCCGCAGCTCCGCAGGGAGGGCGTCCCGAGCCAGGACACACCCGCACGGCCTCTGGAAAAGCCACTTCCCTCTTTCCTCGGGGTGTGCCCGCAGGGCCGGGAGCCAGGGCAGGTGCTCGGAGAGGTTTCCCAGGTTCAGGTGTGCCCGTACCCCACCAGAGACCCACGGACCCACAGTGGAGCATGCACAGGGTTGTGTTTGCCAGCTCCATTAGCTGGCCTAACGAGGTAATGACACCCCTGTGCAGCCCTGGCCTTTCCCACATCACCGAGCTGCTCCTGAAAGGCTGTTCTAGAGAATAAACTAATTAGCCAGCATTGCTGCATTTAGCAACCCCTCAGTGCCAATTACAGGTGAGAGCTGAGCCAGAGCTGCTCCCTGGCCCTGCTGCCCTGGCTGCTCCCGCTGAGGACAGGGACTGGATCCCGTGGGACTCCCACCCTCCACCCACTCATGCTGGCAGTGGGTGCTGCCTGGTCAAAGCCTTCCAGACCCTCCAGCACCTGAAGTCACGGGAATACCATGGGAATGGAAACCTAACGGTGCCACCCAGCAGCAGGGTCCTCGAGGGGACACACGGCTCCTGGCATCCCCTGGCAGCCCCTGCTCATGGCCCAGGGCAGCTGCAGAAAGCTGCTTTACTCCAGAGAAGCCGATTACAGCTCCCTGACACCCAGGAAGGCCACACAGGCAGCAGAACCCAGGGTGGGGCTGGATTCTTTGGTGCCACCTTTGCTCCGGGGACACCAGAGGGTCCTTGGGGTGATGGACCAGGGGAGCATCCTCTGCGGTGCCCCCTGCATCTCCCCACCCTTCATCTCATTCATTCCAGTTAACAATTAACAGGAGCGAGTAGGGCAAGGCGCTGGCATAATCCCAGTGTGGCATTAGAGCCCGTGGAAAGCCCGGTGCCTATTGCAAGTAACAGGGAGCCCCACGGAGCCTTAATGGGCTTTGGGACCCGTTAGCTCCTTAACCCCGGCAACAAAGCTCCTTATCTCCTGCAGGGAGCTCCAGAACCCCCAGCAGCTCCGAGAGCCCCGGCCCCTCCTCTGGGCCGTGTCAGGGCCGAACCCTTGCCCTGCCCGAGCCCCACGGTCACACGCGGTGGCAGCGTGTGATGTGTGCAGCCCCAGGGCAGGGCAGGGTCCCCGGCACGGCCCGAGGCACACGGACACGGCAGACACAGCCGGGGGGACAGCGGGATGTGGTTTGGGGACACTCACCCGTGCGGATGCCATGGCTGAGTGCCCCAGGATCGCTCTGCTCCCTCCCCTCCTCTCCTCTCCCGGCCGGGCCGCAGCCGGGCCAGCCGAGCTCAGGGGATGCCAGGGACCGGCCCTGGGGATGGAGGAGCGCTGGGATCGCATCTGGCACAGGCGCTACTGCGCCGGGCAGGCTCGAAAGGGCAGCAGGAAAACGGGGCGAGGATGGACCCAGCCCTCCGCACCCCGCGGCACAGGAAACCTCCCGCGCAGCGGAGCAAAGGAAGGAAAAACGCGACGCACCCTGTGGGGCAGGATGCACGGCCCGAACACCGGGAACGGCACGGCCAAAATCCCGGGAACGGCACGGCCGAAACACCGGGAACGGCACAGCTGGAACATCGGGAATGGCACAGCCTCGCCCTCCCGCCGGGGTCACCCCGACAGGGACAGCTCATCATCGCTGGTCCCCACGACCTCCTCATACAATGATTTTCCATGTGTAAAAGCACCTCTTCCAGGAGGGAACTCGGCCAGCTGAGCTCCCCCCGGCTCTCTCACACCGTGCTGTGCCAGGGACTGCACTTCCAGGAGCCTCCCTTCAGTCCATCCTTGCAAAGATTTCCTTTCCTGCTCGGCAAACTCCTCGGTTTCTCCCGTGGGTATGGCCCCGTACGAGGAACCACGACCATGAGCACACCAAGGAAGCCAAGGAGGAAAGCCAGCGATTCCTGCCTCGGGCCAGCCTGGAGAGTTCACCCTTCCCCGGAGGAGCTGGAAGGAGCAGAGGCTCCCAGCTCAGAGGGGTAACACAGCACCAGGTGTCCCCTCCCCGGGAACCTTGGTTTTCCAGCAGGAGCCCAGGGACCTTCCCACATAAAACAGAATCACGAGAAGATCCAAACAGGCCTTGGTACAAACCCTGTTCTGTGAACACTGACAGCAAAAGGCCATTTTCACTCTTGGGGCAGCTGGCAAAGGATAAATCCATTGTTCAGATTGGAACGTGACCCTGGCTCCAGGTAGTGGCCAGGATAAATAATGAGAAGTAGCTAATTAACAGCACTGAGGCAAGCAGACAGTGATTGGAGCAGCACCAGGGGCCAGAGGAGCACCCACCTTCCCCCGGGGCTCCAGCCCAGCCCAGAGCTGGGCAGGGAACCCCCAGTGCCCCTTCTCTGCTCCCTGCCTGCCCCGAACAGAATTCCAAGCAGGACGAACCCGCCTTGGAAGTGCCACGGCTGCTCCCGGCCCTGCCTCAGTTTCCACGGCAACTTCCCCCACCCCACTGCTCAATGTTGTTCTTTTTCCAGGTCACAGCAGATCCCGCTGCTCTTCCATATCCAGCCGGGCCATCCCAGCCCCAGCAGCACCGGGGGCTGTGCTCAGCACAGGAGGGCACCAGGGCAGGGTGGGACACGACCCTGCTGGGTTCCTGGGAGGGCACAGCCCATGTTGGGGTCACCTGTGGGACCCCCGTGCCCCTCAGCCCCCGCAGGAAAGGCTCAGTCCCAGCCCAGCTGCACCAGCCCAGCCCCGGGGCAGGACGGGGCCCACATCTCTGGCCACTGTGGCTTCCTGCAGCAACAGCAGGGATTAAAACCTGCTACTTTGCCTGCAAAGAGCAGCTACTGAGAGCCCAGCCAAGTCAGGCAATGCCTTTAGGAGATCCAAACCCCTCCAAATTCCCTTGGATCAGCCTGGCCAGGACACTCACACGGCAGCGACTGATGCAGACACAAATATCAGAAACCACGTTTGAAATTAAAAAAGTTTTATTTGCAGATCTGTAAAACAGCTCTGCGAAAAACCAACATTTCCAAACACTACGAGATGAGAATGCATTTTCCTATCATTAGAATATTAAAAAAAAAAAAGGTCACAGTCCTTCAACTACCCCATGAAAAGCAGACATTTATGAACCAAACATTGAACTTCCAACACCAAAAAGTCACTGGGGTGAGTGAGACAGTCAATAGCACCAACACAGGTGACACAGCCCTTGTGGGTCTGTCATGACTATGGAATAAAGCAGGTTAGTGAGGCCAAGCCCCCGGGGAGAGCAGCCCTACGAGCACTGAGTTCAGACAATGACACACCAGAACACATTCCTTTACATCCCAGCAATGCAAACACCAAGCCAGAAACACCAGAGAGCTCCCAGGAGCTCCGAGCTTCCACTCTGGGACAAGAAATTCCACTGGAGAACAAGAAGTCTTCTGGACTTAGGTGGCCGTTCCGTTTCACACGCACAACTTTATTCACTTTATGTTTACAGGAGCTGCGTGACAGGGACGTGAAGGACAGGATGCAGGAGCGGGCAGTGCTGCAGGATCCAAGCCTCGCTCCATGGAAAAGTGGGATTACACTGCTTTCCTGTGGTACTCTGGAGGGGCCACCTCATAGTCACTGGCACTGAACAACGCAGAGGAATTCTTTGCTAAGTACCTACAAAAACAACAAAAACGTTACACTGCTCCTTGCCCAAATCCTCTGTTGCTCAGTGAATCTGTGATCAGGAGGTGTTTGTCCTGACACACAGCAGGGTTTGAGAAGAGCCAGTGCCACACGTCAGCTCTGCCAAGCACTCACACATCTGACAGCTCAGCCAACAAATCCATTCCAGACAAGCTGCTGAGCACCTCTGCCTCCAGGTGAGCTCAGCATGAACAGGATGAAGCTGCTGATATTTGAGGTTCAGGCAGCTGCTGTACCAAGAATCGATTTGCTGCTGCTCTACTCAGAGGAGCAGGGACAGGGACCAGGACACCAGGCAGCTCTGTCTGCACAAACAGGGACCCTCAAGGGCTCAGTGAAGGAGGGCAAAACAAGGAATGGCCACAGGTAAGGGCTGTGTGCCTTTAATTCTCATGGAATGGGTTCAGGATTTCTGGTCACTGGGTTCACACTTCTACCTCACAGGCAGAGCTCTTCAGCACCTGCATTCACCTCAGACTGCCCCAAAAGACCAGGGCTACCCCAGGGCAGCCTTTCCCTGGCTACCAGGCTGATTCCTGCCAAGCCGTGCCACAGAGCTGTCCTGCATTTACTGAGGGTTTTCTTTCAGCTTCCAATAGCTCCTAATCACAGAATCATGGAATGGTTTGGGTTGGAAGGGACCTTAAAGCTCACCTCATTTCACATTAAAGTGTTTCATTATCATCAGGATGTTTTTCTCCTAAACATCCCACGTACTCATAGCACACTAAAGCCCCAGTGACAGTCTGTCCCAGAAATAACATTCCTAAAGTTCATCAGTTTTTAAACATTTGCTCAATTGTTGTTGAGTAACCGTTGTGTAATTTAATAGCTTGCTGGAATTATCATCTGCCTTTTTTTAGCAGCTATAAATAAATGTTGAAGAAGTTCTTTTGCAACAAGGAGCAGATGGGACAGGGTAGAAGTGCAGATCAACAGAACCAGAAGTGGAGCCTGAGAGGCTTTAGTGGGGAGGATCCCACACACAGGCCCCAGTCGTACAACAGCTCACTGAAAAGGGGCAGCCTGAGCTCCCTGACCTTTCCCTCTCTCGCTGGAAGCCCTCCTCACAAGTACTCACTTTAGGAAGTCATGCAAGTAGTTCAAGAGCAAAGCCAGGCTCTTCTCATCCAGGGGCGTGTAGGCCAGCATGGCTCCGATCCGCACTGCTCAAGGCAAGGACACTTGTCACAACCACTGCTACAACTCCTTGTTTGAACCCACAACTCCACAGCAGCACAGAAAAGCAGCCTGGGAATCTCTCCCAACATAGACAATTCCACCCAAACCAACCAGACTTAAAAAAAAAAAAAAAATCCATTTCCACCCCAAACCCCCGCAATGGCTCTGAGCCTTTGGGATACATGGATAAGGAGAGAGTGAGCCCACACTTCAGAGCTGCCTGTCACGGACTCCAGAGAGGAACAGCAGCACCTGAACCTTGCCAGGGCTCTTCCTCACCCCTCAGGTGGCACTCACCAAAGAGCCTCAGGAGGTGTGGGGCACCATAGACCTGGGACATGGGAGCATCGGGGTGATCCGCCAGGATCTCGGCGTACTGGGGCCTCTCGAACTTGTAGAGCAGCTGAGTGCCCAGCATGACATTGAAATACTCCTTGATCCCAGCCACCACCTCGTTGACAGCGTATTCCCTGGGGACAGAGAGCTCTGCAAGGCCTGCTCCAAGGGCCAAACCAGGCACTGAGCCAGGCTTGGCTCGGGCAGACCAACAAAATCGGGAGGGTCTTTCACAGCCATTCACGTCTTGCAAGGAAATTTGTCTGAAGACCTTAAAATCTAGAGCCCCAGGGAGGGATGCAATTCCAGGCCTCAGGGAAAATGGGCTGTTCTGAAGTGAGACAGGATTTAGGCAGTTCTCAGTCATCCTCTCAAAGAGATGGACTTAGAGCAGCCCTCCTGAAGCCACAGGCAGCACTGGGGACATTCAGCAGCTTTTGTGTTGTCACCCAGAGCTCATCCCAGCTCCCACCAGGGTCAGAGGACAATACTGAATTAATTGCACTGAACAGGGTGACAGCCCCCCAATATTTCAGGCACCTTCTCCCTTTCTCCCAGATTCCTGCAGGCCTCCAACCTCACCCTGCCTGTACAGGAACTGGCAGGGACAAAGGAGCACAACCCTCATCCCACCCTGGCAACAAATTTAGAACAGGCATCAGGACAATTACATCAGAGGAGGTTAAAACACCCTGACAAGTCAATAATCTGCTTCCTCTTGAGTGGAAGAAAATTACTTCCCCTTTCTGTTCTCCCTTTCAAACAGGAAAGTTTCCTGCAGAGTAAACACACCTTGTTTTGCTCAGGGCTGATTGCTGGGGTAATTACAAACAATAATTAGCTTTGCCCATCTGAGTATTTACACGTCCTCGTGCACCTCCCTGGCCCCCAGCCCAGTAAGGGAGCCCAGGGGCACTGAGCTCACCCCACACAGCTTTTCTGGGAAGCTTCTATCAGGAAAAGGCTTAGGGCAAGTGGGGAAGCAAAAATCATATCCAGAAAGCAGAAGTGCAGTCTGGAATTAATCCCTCAGGGTTTCTGAACACCTCCATCACCTTGGCCTTGGAACAAGGCACTGGACATGGGGCTGGGCTGGGTTTCACAGCATTGTCCATGGAGTCCAAGTCCAACAACAGCAGCCAGGGAAGTGTTTGGGACTGGCAGTGAGCACTACTCACTTGTTATCAGTATTTCCTCGGGATTTCTTGTAGTTGGCATAATCCTCTAAAATGGAGTCCACGTTCTTCTTGGCAGGGAGGTAGAAGAGCTGCAAAAGCAAAACACAACAAATACAAGTTTGTCTCATTCTTGCAGACATTTATAGCTGGAAGCTGAACTGAAACCCTTTCTCACCAGGACATTTCCAGGATGAAATCAGCAGGTTGAGATGGTACAGGTTGGGAAAGGAACTCTTTCAACAGTTTTAGCTGGGCATTAAAAAACCCCAACCAAGCTGGGCAACCTGGGACAGTGGAAAGTGTCCCTGCCCATGTCAAGGCCTGGAACTGGATGAGATTTAAGGTCCCTTTCTGAACCAAACCATTCCAGGATTCTCTGACTGTATCCATGTGTCCCTGCTCAGCAGCAGCCTGCTGATGAGCTGCTCAACCAGATGGTTCCAGAAAAGTCAGGCCTGGAGTGAGAGCTCCCCAGCAAAGCCCCCCGGTGTCCCCAGAGCTGGGCAGCACTTCCAGGTACCTGTTTCTGCCTGGTGATCAAGTCCCAGTCATCCACCAGCCACGGCTTCAGCTCCTCAGGGATCTTCACCTTCACTTCAACTCTGTTCATAAACGTTTCCTCCTGAGAAGAGCCCGGCCAGACTAATGACTCTCAGGTACTAATTGGGAACACAGCACCCTTCTGTTTTCCACCCAAAACCCCTGGGAGGGAATGGAAAATACTCACACTTTCAACTGTTGGATCCACCCGAGCCCTCTTCTTCCTGGGAGGCTGGGGAGTCTCACTGGTGCTGCTCCCCTCCCCAATGCCCGGAGCTGTGCCCAGCACACACAGCAGCAGCAGCAGCAAAGAACAGCAGGCAAGGTTTAGGAGAAGGATCTCAAAATAAAGCTCAGATTTTTCTCAGGTCACCTTTGCACCTGTTCAGGGTTTTTTGTTGTTTGAAATTTTCCTCGTGTTCTGGGAGTGCCCCGTTTGTGCCAGTTTAAACGGCTGTGCTGGCACTTACCTGGGGGAGGTTTCTGCACCAGAACCACACCAGTCTGTCACATTTGTGGGGGAGAACTTTGGACCCACCAGCTCAGCTCTGCAGCTGTGTCACATCTCCATGTCAGTAAGAAAACCTAAGTCTGACTTAGGAAATTATTTCTGCAGATCAACTTTGCTTTTCAACTGCAAAAGCTCAGAATCGTGACAGACTGAAAGAGATTCTGAACCAACCAGAAAAGTGTGAACCTTCCCCCTCCTGAGCAGGGAGAGCCCCAGGAGGGGCAGCACAAGCTGGCAGTGAATTACTGGGGCAGGCTGAAGGTCTTGTTTCAGCTACAAATCCTTCACCAAAGAGACCCACTGCGATGCAAAATAAGACACACTTACTTTTCTGCTTGTTCTTTTTTGTTTTCCTGCAAGAAGAACACAAATTATTGCACATATCAAGACAGTGGTACTTAAGGAAGCCACAGCAAAAAGCCAGAACATTTTTCTACCTAGCTCAGCACAGGGAACAGATTGATTCTTCATAGAACAAGTTAGAATTCATCATTTTTGGGATGTTTTGTCCTTCCCAAGTGCTCTTGGAGAACTGCATGAGGTTTGCAGCTGTTTTATTTTAGACAGAATATGGCACAAGGAAACAGAAGTGCTGGGAATTCCCAAAAAAATCTCACTCAACTGGGTTAACTTCCAGTAAAAGATTAAAAAACCTCCAGTTTTACCACTGCAGCAGAGGAGGGAAGATGCAGGAGCACTTTGTCTATTTATTACCCATTTTCAGAAGTTTTAGCTGGAGTACTCATTCTCAGTTTGCTCCTTGCCAGCAGCAGCCTGGATCAACTGCTCAAAAAGTGGGCACTGGGTGGATAAAACTCCAGCACCGATTCCTTGGAAATTCAGCATTCTCTCTTGTTTTCAGGCTCTGAACTGGGTTTATCAGGGCCAGGAGAGAGGCAGAGTTCTGAGGAAGGGCTGGAGACAGGGAGAGTGAAGGGTTTGTTTAAAGGCAAAGCAGTGAAACCGTGGGCAGGATAAAGCTCATCCCTCAGAGGGGACAATTCCCAGGGGAAGTCACTGACAGGGGACTGGTGCCTTGAAGAGAAAGGCTTTTCTTTCAAACCCAAAGCCAACAGGGAGGAATGGGGAGTCCTTCCCAGGATTAATTCACAAGATAAAAATCAAATTAACAATTAGAAAAGAAGCAGAGTTTTAAAAAACTGCATTCAGGGCGTTTAAAACCAGATGTTATTCCCTAATTTGTTATTCAGTGCCATCCCTTCCCTCCAGAACACTTGGTTACCCCTCCTATTTTTCAAGCAGCCATTAGCTCTGACTGTTTCCTGATTTTTAGGCCCATGAAACGTAGAATAAACTCCTGGAAGCTGGAATTCAGCAGAGCTACATTTAACAATCCGAAGGTGCTGCACAGGCAGCCATAAAAGCTGCCTGAACTGCACATTTCTCTGTTACAGCTTCCAGTTATCAGAAGATAATTATTTTAAACCCAAACCTGCACTTCATACACATTTCTGTTTGATCACAGATTGCTTCAAAGCTTCTGAAAGCAGCCACTGCAGGTAACAGTGACTCTGAACGGGCTCAAACACAGCACAAGGAGCAGCTTCTGAGCTCTCCCTTCCAACACCAGCCCTGCTGCCAGCGCTCCAGGAAACTCCTCCTTACTGCTTCCCACGGGCTCCAGGCTGCAGGGATACCCCTGGAACCTTCCAGAAGGACCCAGTGCCAACAGCCTGGAGTCAGCTGGACACAGGGAGTGCCCTCCCATTGTACCCAACCCAACCAAAAAGGTGCAGGGCAGAGGGATTGAAAAAGGGGCTTTACATAACCCCAAACAAGGCACTGCTACCAAACTGGGAAAGGGAGGCAGGGGAAAAAAAAAAAGGGAAAGGGAGGCAGGGAAGGAGCCAGGGAAGAGGGAGGGTGGGAGCCCAGGGTGGCAGGGCAGTGTGACAGCCCAGCCCCACTCACCGTGTGGAGATGGCCGGGCTCTCCAGGCAGCACACGGTGTGGGCTCCATCCCTCCGGAAAAACCTGGGCACAGAGAGGGGCACAGAGAGGGGCACAGCTCCTGGGCAGCCCCACACAGCCCAGGAGCCAAACACTGCCCTTTCTGGCAGCTCAGCATTATCCAACATTGCTGGGGATGAGCTGTGCTCACATCCGTGCCACTACTGGCTGGTTAGCTGAATAAATTTTAGAATATAAATTGCTTTTTCCTCAGATCCTCCAGGAGTGCTACCAAAGGTAAATTCTGAGGCCCACAGAGGTTCAGTGTTACCCTTTTAGAACAGTTGTGTGAGCAGTTTCTCCCCCTCCCCACCACCAGTCCTTTATGTATCTGCAAAGAGCTCAAACGTGCAAGGGAACAATGCAGAATAAAGTCAGAAAAATGCAGAGTGGGTCTACTCAGCACCTCAATTCAACATCAACTCTGCAGCATCTAAAAGGCGTTTTTAACAAAATACTTTAGCAAAGGCCTTTGTGAGAGCATTAAACAGCTTTTGCACAGGCTGTGCCACAAGAAGTGGAGCTGAGCTGCAGAGCCATTAAAAGTAAAACTGATGAGCAAAGTCTGGGAGGTGTTTTGGGCAGGGTTTGGGGGTGGGGTTGTCTCATTTGGGTTTTTTATTTCTAAATAAAAAGAATCTTACACTTCAACATTCTTCTGCTGCAGACCAGAAGTTTTCTTGCCTGGAGCAGCTCCTCTCATCTTCCCCTCTGCATATTGTTCCCTTTAAACAGAGCACAGTCAGAAATAAGATTTGGGTGAAAAAAGGAGCTTCTTTGACTTTGGTTTGAAACTCAGTAATTCCCCCTGCTAACTCTGGATTGAAGCTCTGTTAAACAAATATTCCCTGGCAATATTCTCCCCCACTACTCACTGGTTGGCCTTCTGGAGTTCCTTTTGTTTCTGCAGGTTGGTGTCCACGTATTTGAGCACTCTGCTTTCTGGAACCCATTCATCCCAGCTGGAAAAAACCCAGAGATGGATAAATCATCACTCAGAACCAGCCCACAAGTGCCTTCTACACACAACAGTCAAATAAAGCTTCACAGAATTCGGGACTAAACTCTGCTCTGTGCCAAGTCATGCACTGGCACAAGTCAAGGTCAAAGTTACCAAACATTCCCCACTGACTGGAGCTGGAATGATTTCTCCAGGGAAGTGCAACCCTCTGTCATTTCCAGCTTCCCAAACTTGAGGGATGGGCAATTTAGGAGGGAGAGCACGGTCTTTAATTCAAAAGGAAAAAAAAATAAATACTCTATGCTCACAAAATTATGGGCTATCTGTAGCCATAACATATTACTGAGGAAGTTTCCTTTATCTATTCCAACATTTTATAGGTTAACAAATTCAGCAATAGGGTCTTACTGTAAGGAGAAGAGCTCTGATTTCTGGCTGTGAAGGAAACCAAGATGACATATCTGAATATTTGCAGAATCTGAAGTGAACGATTTAAGAGGTGTTGGGGAAATTGCCATTTCCAGCAGGAATTCCACTTCAACACAGCTCAGCTGAGCACTCTGACAGCTTATCTCAAATAAAACACACTAAAAGTGGCCAAGGTATTCTAAAGCACACCAGGTAAAGTTCTTTATGAAGAGTTCTGTGCCATTTTTCAGCAGCTGCCAGTCCTGGAGCATCACCTGGCCAAACCAACATTGCTCCAGGAGAGAAGGCAAGGGCAGCACCAAAAACTTCAGAGGCTGTGGGGTTTGGGCAGTGCTTTGCTCAGCTGTTTCAGCCCCTCCTGCCTGCCCAGCTACAAGAGATTTTCCAGAAGGGACCAGGTGACACCTTTGTGCCCCACGGTGACAAAGCTTTCTGCTATCCTGATATTGGCAAAATAATTCCAAGGCAGGCCCTGGCAGCTGCTGAGGGCCAAAAGAAGGCTGAGCTGCCCTGGCTCTTGCAGCAAAGCCACTTTTAATGTCCTTAATGGGAAGCTTGAAGGCAAAAAAATAAAAACTCAAGCAGCACAAGCAAGAAAAGCAGGATCAGGACAGCACTCCTGGCCCCCTTCACACACGGGGGCAGGAGGGGCCAAGCTGATGCTGCCTCATTAAGAGCAGGCAGCACACAGACTGATGCTGCCCCTGCAAGTGCTGTGTTTACACAGAGACATCCCCTGCCTGGCCCTCTGGCAGCAGGGAGAGTGGATGCAATTAAAACTCACATCTAAAACACGAGCTTCAGCTTTCAGTCACATCACAGAGACCAGGGCTGCTGTGACTAAGAGTCCTCAGCATAAAAATGAAACCAAACAGGAAGCTGCTCTCTGAGTCTGAAGAGCTGAGGGTGTTAACCACTTAGAAAAAAAACTCCCCTTTTCCTAAACTCAAGCTGAGTGGTAGAAAACAGCTCAAAAAAAAGGGGAAAAAAGGGAAAAAAAGTACATCAATATAACAACCTCGTGGAAGCTTTCACCTTTAATGGGCTCAACATTCATCTCCCAGAGGCGCCTGTAACCCTCAGCCATCTCTCACTTGGAACCCTGCCAGTTCTGCAAAAAAAGCATCTGCAAATTGACTTTAATGTGAGAGGCTGGAACTGAAACACAGCTCCACCTGCTGCTAACCCAGCCTGAACCCAGCCCTCAGCAGGCTGTGCTCCAAAACCCCCTCCCAAACCTGGCCCAAGAGGCAAGGGCAGGGGATCTGAGTGGTTTTGCCCCCACTTCAGCAGGAGCTGCTTTTCCTCCCGAGGCACAACAAGGAAGTTTTCGTAGCAGACACTTCTGCCAGGGAGGAATTCCAGCGTTCCCACCCTGAACAACCACAAGGTTCCAGAGCATTCCCAGCAGGCTCCTGAGAGCTCTGCAGGCAATGGCCAGCTTGGCAGTGCTCTCTCTGTGTTACATAAACCACCAGCTCAGGTGGGAAATCCCTGTGCTCAGTCCCGGAGCAGGGACAGGGCAGAGCTGCTGCACCCAGCCCACACTCAGGCAAAGCATCTCCCTGCAAAGGAAAGACAAACCCTGCTTTCATTTCGTGCACTACTTACTTTTTATTCCAGCCACTGTAATGGATAAAGTATTTCACTTGCTTGTCCTTGATGGCGACCTTTACACACTGCAGGGGAGAAGAAGAAAGGTCAGTGAGTCCCAGGGAGAACAAGGAGATCTCAGGGAGTTTTGCTGCTTTAGCTTGCAGAGTTTTCCCTGCCCCTGAACTTCTTGGCCGTACAAATCCAATCCACCAACTCAACACTTCCTCCAGGAAGGTCAAGTCCTGCTCTGGAGGTGCTGAGGTTCAGCTGCCACTGCCCCCTGAGCAGTGACAGAACGAGGCTGCTGGAAAACCTGCAGGGTGGGAGCCCCTCTGGGGCTCCACATTTTGGTCTCTTTAAAAGGGGTTTTTCTCTCATTGAAATAAAAACTACTCCCAGAAATTATAATTGGTATTTTCTTGGCATGCAGAGCCACCTCCAAGAGTTTGAGAGGGCAGAACCTTTGGCTACACAACATTTTCTTGAGACCACACAGTGCTGTACCCTCTTCATCCACAAAATATTGCCAGAGAGGAAGCTCCTGTTTTGGGAAACATCTGGAAAATGCCACATATGGGACTTAAACCCAGGCTCACGTGGACTTGCAGCCAGGACTAAGTTCTGCTGGATCCTCTGCTGCACCAGTGGCTTGTTCTGACAGCCTGAAGTTAAACCCAGCCACACGCAGCCTGTGCCTGCCTCTGCTTGTTTTGGAGAATAAAGGGGCTGAGCACGAGGAAAAAAATGACTCAAACATAGTCCTGTAGGAAAATATTTTCCCTGCTGGAGGTTAGAAGGGCCTGAAGGGAATCTCCTTTAACTCTGCACAAACAGCTCCTGTTTGCCATGAGCCCTCACACAGCTCCAACACAAGGAGCTGCTCTGACCACCTTGCTGGGACACCAAGGATGTGGCCAGAACAAAACAACTGCTGGACTGAGAGCCACAGCAGAAAAACACATCAAAGGAGCAGGAAGAAAGCCAGGGCTGTTATTCATTACTACTGACAAAGCAGCTTTTAAAATTAAACCCTTTAGAATAAACAAATAAAACCTTTTAAAATTAAACTTCATTCTGCCAGTGCAGGAACTCAGAAGGACTCACTCAATACAAACAAACAGCCAAAAGCTGCTTGTGAGCTGGGAAATCCCTTCCAGCACCCACTGGCACAGCCTGATCCTGCAACACTCATTCCAGTGTGGAAAAAGGAGGGACACAGCACAGGGAAGCACAGCTGCTGTCCAGCTTGGGGCTGTTTGAGTTTATTTCCTCAAAACCAGAAGCCTCAGTCACCCTCCTTCCTGCAGGCACTGGCACAACAACCCCGAGCACACATTCCCAGCAAAAAGTGGGAATGGTCACACATTCCCAACAACCTCATCCTCCTGTTCCAGGGACAAGAAAGAGCAGAGCCAGAACCCCCAAGTGGGGATGGTTCAGAGCAGCCCAAAGCCCCTCAGTGCCCTGGGTGTTATTTCAGCATTACAGCAACTCTTTCTCCTGAAGAGAGAAGTGTTTCTCCTGCCTCCCTGTGTCAACAGCAACTGACAGCAAATCCTAAAGGATTGAAATCCCTGCCTGAGGTGCCCCAGGAATTTCTGCAAGAGCCCTTTGCTTCCCTTTCAGAGGGAGTGGGAGCACCCAAACCCAGAGCTGTGCCTGCAGTAACACTGAGGCAGCAGGGGCACAGCTCTGCAGTGCAGGCTCCTGTGGGTAGAAAGCCAGAACTGGGAAGCAGAACTGGGACTGCCACCTCCTTTGTCACTGCAGTGCAGCTTCTCCTGGGCACTGGTGGTGTGGAACACCAGGGGCTGTACCCACGCTCCAGGTGCAGGCGGCTGAGCAGCTCAGGCTCCAAATCCTGCAGGCACGAAGTGTTCTGGGATATTTCCAGTGTTCTGGGATGTTCCAACAGCCTCTGGAGGCTCCCCAGAATAGCTGCACGGTGCCACTGTGGTTCCTGAAATTGTTCTGGAGTACAGCTCCAGGGCTTCAAACTGATTTCAGACAGGTTTTTGTTAATTTTAGCTCCAGTCCTTGATCCCATCGAGAGGCACAGCAGGCAAAAACGTCTCCCTGTTTTCCTGGGGAGCAGCCAGAGCCACCTGCAGCCACACACACCTACCTTGGCTTCATAAAGGAGAGGTCCATGGAAACAAAGCACTCGCTCACCTGCAAGGGAAGTGAAGAAACAGCTCAGAGCTCCAGAGGAGCATTTCCATGATTTGTGCCACCAGGAACAGCACAGAGCCAGCCCAGGGACAGCAGCTCCAAGGCAGGAACTGACTGGAGCAGCAAATCCCCTCTCCCACCAAGGGGGGGTCAGAGCTGTGATTATTTGGACCCCGGGGCAGAGATCCCTGAGGATGTCCCTGCAGGAGCAGCTGCACACAAACAGCAGTGCAGGTGACTTTGGCAGCACCAAACCCCACAT
Organism: Picathartes gymnocephalus; assembly: GCA_013390045.1. Classification (NCBI taxonomy): domain Eukaryota; kingdom Metazoa; phylum Chordata; class Aves; order Passeriformes; family Picathartidae; genus Picathartes; species Picathartes gymnocephalus. The sequence continues at coordinate 79,398 of WEKY01019289.1, read as the reverse complement.
TCCTGCCCCTCCCTGAGCTCACAGACATCCCCAGATCCCCTGCAAGGCTGGCTGAGAACTGCCCCCAGCCTCAATTCCAGCCCCCAAGGCAGCCTGGGCTCACCCTCTGAGCAGTTACTGATCCAGGGCACTCCTAAAATCCCACTTCTCACCTAAAGCTCCTGTCACCTGTAAGCCACTGTCACCCGTGTCCTTTTCCTGCAGGAAGCAGCATTCCCAGATCAGGGGAGTCGGGAACAGGGACCCCCCTGTGGGACAGGGCAGCAGCAGAACCTCCTCACTCTGGGGTTTTCAGCAGGACAGGATTGTCCTTCAGCCTGGTTTTATCTCCTCAGCGGCAAATTCCCATTGTGTGGTTACACTGTGGGAATTGCAGTCTCATTAAGCCGGGCTATCAGAGGCCACACGTCTCCTCCTGGAAGCTGCAGTGCCTCACGTTTTTGGGGGGATGAGCTGCAGAACTGTGAAATGCTTCTGTGTGTCGAGAAAGAAAAAGGCTCTGAAGGGTTCTCCCAGAAGCACCCACTGTGATACATCAATCACACGGTCGGTACTTTTATTTAAAAGCGTCCCCACAGACGGGGCTGGCAATCGGAGGTGACATTAGCACTGTCACAGTGCTGCTGGGAGGCACATCTCTGCCTCAAAGCTGCGCGGTGCCTTCCAGGAGAGATGCCCACAGTTAATGAGGAATATTTGTTCTTCAAAAACACACGGATGATTTGCAGAAAGGGCTCTTTGTCTCCATGATAACCCGGCAGGCTCTTGCTCCCTGACACAAGGGCTGTTTCCCTGGATCCACACATTGTTCCTTATCCAAAAGCTGATCCCGTTCCAGCCCTGCCACGGGCAGGGACACCTTTCACCATCCCAAGGTGCTGCAAGCCCTGTTTAACCTAGCCTTGGGCATTCCAGGGATGGGGCATCCATCTTACATTATACGGCTATTTTTATTTACCTTGCTTACATCACTCTCGACGGCAACCATGACCTAAAAATCAAAATACGCGCAGAACAAGCCTCCTAAGAAGCCCAATTCACCTCTACTCAGCTAAACCCCGGTGCTTTGTTGCAGATGTGGATTCCAGCTGTGCTGGAACCCAACGCTGCCTCCACGAATCCTCCTGCCCTGGGCTCCCTTCCGGGGAACAATAAATAATAGCCATCCTCCAAACGCATTAAAATAAAACCCCCGACAAATCAGAGGGATTTCAATGAGCGTCCGCGCACGATAATGAAGGATATTTGTCATAACGGGCTGGGAAGGGCCCGCGTGCTATCGGGAGGAAAGAGGAAGGCCAGGAAGAGACAAAGACTGCGGGAATTCAGCTTCCCCACCTATCCCCACCTCCTCGGGGCTGAGCAGGGAGCGATGAAAGCCAAATCCCCCCGGAACCAGGATCCCCAGGGCGAGCGGCGAGCCCCCCTCACGGGGCGCGGCCCGGAACGCCGCGGGCCCTCCCGCCCTCCCGCTCCGTCCCCACAGCCCCGGGCCCTGCCCGCACTCACCCTCCTGGAACTTGGGCTTGGGGTCCTGCTTGGGCGCCATTTATAAGGGCCGGTCCCTCC
>WEKY01019289.1:64721-76248 GCA_013390045.1 Picathartes gymnocephalus | reverse complement strand
CCCCGTGGCCGCCGCGCTGGCGCTGGCCGCAGGCGGGGCCACCGCAGGGACAGGTCCGCGGGGACAGCACGGCGGGGACCGCGGGAGGGGCGCGCAGGGGGTGCGCGGGGCGCGGGAGTCCCGCGGGGCTGAGTGCGGGACGAGCGCCGGCTGTCCGCGGGGATGCGAGCGGGATGCCCGAGGAGATGAGCGCCGGGTGTCCGCGGGGCGCTCGGCGGGGCCGGTGCCAGACAACCCGGTGCCGGAGAGCCTGATGCCGGAGAGCCCGGTGCCGGTCAGCCTGATGCCGGTCAGCCCGGTGCCCCCGCCGCTGCCGCACTCGCAGCACGGAGCCCCGGCTGGGGAGGCTCCGTGCCCGGGCGTGCTTTATCCCCAAAGACGGCGTCCCAACGCCGTCTCAAAGCGAGGGTTTGATTTTGGGGGAGTTTTTTCTTTGTTTGTTCGGTGTTTTTTTTACTGGCAGCCGGAGTTTAGCAGCGGGAGCGTGTGCATGCTAACCGGGGCCGGAGCCGAGCTCCGGAGCTGCCTGACTGCCCCTCGGCCACCCGGCCCCTACCCCTGACCTTAACCCTGTTCCCCGAGGGCAGGAGGGGCAGGCGGAGCCCCTGCCGTCCCTGCTCCGTGCCGTCCCAGTGGGTACCAGTGACCAGATCCAGCTGTGTCCAGCTGCCGCCGCCGCCGCCGCGGGAGTTCGGCATCCAGCGGGGGAAAAAGGGTGTGAGAGGAAAGGTGAGGAACCCTGCAGGTAACCACTGCTCCCTCTCTTCCCAGAGCCGCCCCTGCCGCTCTCCGGCAGCGACATCGTCCATCCCATCAAGGTCGACGAGAGCGGATCCTTCCTGTCCTACGACTTGTCCCACCGGGCCCTTCACCGGAGGTCTCCTGCCTCCAGGAGCAAGCTTCCCGCTTTCTACGAGCTGCAGTACAAAGGGCACCCCCTGAAATTCAACCTGAGCCTCAACAGGCACCTCCTGGCTCCGGGGTTTGTGAGTGAGAGGCGTTTCGGGGGCATCGCCGGCGCCAAGATCCAGCCTCTCTCCTACAACTCCTGCCATATGATCGGCGAAGTGCGGGGCCGGGAGCTGCAGGGGGGGCTGGCTGCCCTCAGCACCTGCGATGGCCTGGTGAGTACAGCCCCGACCCACAGGCAGCCTTAATCCATAGGGGAATAGCAGGAGCTAAGGACTGAAACCCCTTTTTTTTCTGCCAAAAGTGACAGCGAAATTCCCAGCAGCAGCAGAGTCAGCATCTTGTCACGCAGGTCTGGTGCAGCCGTGGATGAGCTGACTGTAAATTTCCCATGGATTCCAGTGGTTTGGGAACTCTCCGGGGCTGGGTTTGCTTGTTTGTGTCCAAATTCCCAAAAAGAGCAATTCTCTGCCTTCTAGTCCATAAATGTGGGATTGTGAGGGGCACATCTGGAAACGAGGGGCTCAGAGCTGATAGCACAGCTCCTGGGTAGGGAAAGTGCTCGCTGTTTCCTGAACTCTCCACTGCCTTATTCCACTGCAGGTCATTCCTAAGGCAACAGTGACCTGGACGAGTGGCAGTTTGGGGGAAAGGGCTTAAAACCTCCTGGGGGTTTGCAGAAATGGTCACAAATGGTGCAATGCTCATGCTGGTGTCGCTCAGTTTGGAGGGAGCATGACTCTATTGGTTCCTCCGTGACTTCCCACTGCCAGAAGGCAGGAATGAATGGGATTTTGGGAAGGAATTTTTCCCTGTGAGGGTGGGGAGGCCCTGGCACAGAGTGCCCAGAGAAGCTGTGGCTGCCCTGGATCCCTGGCAGTGCCCAAGGCCAGGCTGGATGGGACTGGAGCAGCCTGGGACAGTGAGAGGTGTCCCTGCCCATGGCAGGGGTGGCACTGCTGGGTGTGATTTAAGGTCCTTTCCCACCCAGACCATTCCAGGACCCCGTGATTCCGTGATCACCCCCAGTCCGAGGTTCCTCACGGTGCCCCTTTGTGTCTCCCTCGCAGAAAGGGGTGTTCCAGCTCATGAACGAGGACTATTTCATCGAGCCCGTGTCCAGCAGCCCCCGGGAGGAGGGAGCAGCACAGCCCCACAGGATCTACAAGCGCCAGGTGCCCCAGGACAGGGCAGAGCAGGGCAGGAGACCCCCGGCCCCACGGGAATCCTGTGGTGTGAGAGGTACTGTCCCTGCCCATGGCCTTTGGGCAAAGTCTGTGACACCAATGGGTGCTGGACCTCAGGCTTCTCACTCTCATCTTGGCTCCCAGCCCTGCTGCAGGCAGGAGGATGACGTGGAGACAGAGCATTTGCTTTCATTTCCATGAAAACTTTGCTTTTTGACCTGGCATTGGACTTCAGGAGTAGAACTCAGTCGCTGCCCTGGGAGTTCCCAGGGTGGGCAGAGTGCGTGTGAGTCCTTCCCTGTGCAGAGCAGATGGGTTGGATAAACTCCTAAATCCAGCAGTACTGAGTACTGAGGAATTCAGTGCATTCCCAGAAGCTCACGGGCGCTTTACTCCCCGATGAAGCTGCAGTGCATTATGTGCTGCACATTTCCTGGAGCTCTCTGCTCTCACAGACTGAGGTTTGCTTCTATAATGGGGTTATCTGTGGCATTCTTCTGATAATCTAAATTAATTAATCTGTGGTAATAATCTTAATGGCTTCTTCTAGGCTTTAAAGTCTGTTCTTGACTCAAGTCCGTTGTGGACTTTGAAGTCTATTCTTGGAAATTAATTTCTCTGGGCGCGCCATGGCCTGTGTGTAACTCCTGTGGATCTCCTCTGCAGTCAGGGCTAGTGGGGTGGGTGTGCTGTGCATGCCCTGGAGAGGGATCCCGGAGAGTCCCAGAGTCTGCAGGATTTTGGTGACTGCTGAGCTGTGTGCACAGCTGGGTGGTGTTTGACAGGGATCAATCCCGGAGGGAAATGCCCCAGGACGCCCCCCCTGGGACCCCCTGCTCTGCAGCATCCTCCCCATCCCGTCCCAGCTGGGAGCTCGGCAGCCAAGGACACAATGGGAAGGAGCTCCAAGGAAGCCGCTGCGATTAAACTGTCACAGCGGCATTAGCAATTCATCAAGCGGTGCAGATAGTTGGGATTTTTCAGGCTGGGGGATAAATCGCCCTTTCACAGCCGAGGTTCAGTGCAGCCCAGGAAATGTAGGAGCCCATTGTTAGGGAAGTGAGGCTGAGCCCTCCGAAAGCGGCCAGGAGAGCCATTCCCACTGTGTGGGATGAGGGTTGTAAAGCCTTCACCCAGCTTGGGGCTGACCCTGACCTTGCTCTGGAGCCACGTCTCGGGAAAAGTCCCCGCTGGAGAATTCCCATCTCTGGTGTGCGTGAGGAGCAGCCCAGCTCTCCTCCGCCTCCGGGCTCGCCCAGCCCAGCCAACATTCCCGTGTTTTTCCCTGGGGAAGGAGCAGGGTCTGCTCTCCCTGTGCCTGAGGGAGTTGCTGTGCTGTCCTGCAGTGTCTCGGCCTGCCCAGGACTCTGGTGTTTGTGGGATTTGGCTTTGGGGGCACAATTTATTGTGATGGGAACTGTCCCTTCCTGAAAAACACGGATTTGGGATCGTCCAAAATGTTGAGCCACTAGGGGTTTTTTCCTCAGGTTGTTTCTCAAGCATCTCTGTCTGTAAATTCCTGTGTCAGTACAAATCCTAAGACTCTGCTTTGGGTTATTATTAATATTCCTTGTGGAATATTACAAACCCTGTTCTGGTCAAAGAAATTCCTTCAAATGCTTTGGGGGGGTTTTTTTTGGTTCGTTTGTTTGTGGTTTTGTTTATTTGGTTTTTGTTTGTTTGTTTCTGGTTTGGTTTGGTTTTTGGTTTCTTTTGGGGTTTTTTGTTTTGTTTTGGGGTTTTTTTTTTTGGTGTCGTGCTCATGTGCAGCAGACCGAGCTCAGACTCCTTTGGAGCAGAGCATAGCAAAGTGCACAAGTTACTGAGTTATGAGTCTAAATGTGGAGCTTTCTCCACATCAGAGGCCATTCCTTTGAATCAAAAGAGGTGATACCAAAGTCCTTTTTTCCCCTTAAACCCCCCAGAATCGCAGGAAAGCCCGGAGCCGTCTGAGAGGCGCAGGGAGAGGTGGGAGCAGAAGCAGCAGAGGAGGAGGAGGAGGAGGATCAGGCAGCGCTCCATCAGCAGGGAGAAGTGGGTGGAGACGCTGGTGGTGGCCGACCCCAAGATGGTGGAGTTCCACGGCAGTGACCACGTCGAGAAGTACGTGCTGACCGTCATGAACATGGTGAGTGCTGGGCCACCTCTCCCTCCTGGGGGGCTGCTCCCTTCTCCTTCCCGCTGCGGGATGGGGGCTGTGGTCTCCTGGGGAGGTGCCAGAGGGGACGGCTGAGGGGAGGAGAGCCAGGCTGTGGTGGTCTCCAGTGGGAATCTGGGGGGCTTTGCTGGCGCCATGGAACACGCGGGTGAGTCCGGGGGAGGTGGCTCAGTCTGTCCCTCAGAACCTGCTGGCATTCCCGGGGAAAGCTTTGGTTGGTGCCAGGGAAGGGTGGGATTGGGCAGAGGACCTCGGGTAACAGCCCTGGATTTCTGAGGGGTGGTGAAGGCACCCAGGGAGCACAGAATTCCTTTGAGGTGTTAAACACATCCATTAGGAGTGGGAGCAGAGGGGCTCCCTGGGCGCTCCTGGCCGAGTTCCAGCGTTGGCACAGATCATACCAAGTGTAAATGGATTTCGTGGCAGCCCTCACTCCAGGCCCGTGTCTGTTCTTGCCTCCCGCGTGGGGAATTCCTGAGATGTTGTCAACAAACAGCCTGGAGGTGCCAGCAGCAGTGTCCCTGCTGCTCCGTGTCCCCAGCTGTGTCCCCGTGGCTGTCCCTCTGCAGGTGGCAGGGCTGTTCCACCACCCCAGCATCGGCAACCCCATCAACATCGCCATAGTGCGCCTCATCCTGCTGGAGCACGAGGAGGTGAGGGCCAAACGGGCACTGAGCCCTGGCAGCCGGGCTGGGCTGGGCTGGCAGCTGGGCACGAAAGCCAGGCTCCCTCCTGGGCTGGCCCCCTGGCCTGGCTGAGCGTGTGTGACAGAAATCCAGGTGCCCACCTTTGCCTCCTTGTCTTGGCTGGTAGAGCCAGGGGTGGGGTGGGCAGAGCGGCGGCAGAGTCCGGGTTTTGGGGTGGTTTATGGTGCCACAGCATCAGTGGGGTGGCACAGGGCTCTGGCTCACTCTGGGTGGTCGTGTCCCAGCTGCTGCCGTGGCTCTGAGGGGCCTGGGGCCACTCAGGGGCTCCACAGGCACGTCCTTCACCCTCAGCCAGCACAGTGGTGGTTCTTAACCCCTGTTACTGGATGATTTAATGTTTTGGTTGAATCACAGATGAAAAGAAAGCAGGAAAAGGGCTGTCTTCCCACCCAGCTGTAAACATGGAGCAATTCCATCTGCATGGCAGTCACTCCCCATTCCCCTGTGATGCGTCTGGGGTCAGAGCTCTCCCCTCCCCATCCCAAAATCCAAACAGCTCCGGCAGATCTCCCTTTGTGTTGGCAGGAGGACCTGAAGATCTCCCACCACGCAGACAACACCCTGAAAAGCTTCTGCAAGTGGCAGAAGAGCATCAACGTGAAGGGAGACTCGCACCCCCTGCACCACGACGTGGCCGTGCTGCTCACCAGGTGGGGAGCCCACGCCCTGCAGGGTGCTGTCGGTGCTGCTCTGGCAGCTGAAAACTCACCTGGCTGCAGGTGGGGACAGGCAGGGCAACAGCTCTCCCTGGCAGATGTTGAAATCTCGCTCTCCCCGCCTGGACACCTGCATGTGAGATCTGTGATGGGAAATCTGGGGGTATTTGGGTGCTGCTGGCTGGGACTGCTGTGGAAGGTGTCCCTGCCCCTGGCAGGGGGTTGGAATGAGGTGGTCTTTAGGATGCCTTCCAAGCCAAACCATTCCATGAGTCTCTGATTCTATGGACTGCTGTCAAATCTCAGCTTCAAACCTGGGCACAGCTCCCAGGTGAGGTTTCCGAGCCAGGTTCTCATCGTGGCCCTGTTGCCCCATGGAAGGGCTGGATCCTCCCAGGAGTTGTAGGCAGGATTAACTCTCGTTTTTTTTTCCTGGGAGGCTGTGCTTGGCAGAGGAGCCTCTGGGAAGCCCCTGACCTCCCACGGAGCTGGCAGGAATTCCTGCCTCTGGCCAAGTTTGTGTACCTTGCAGTCTGAGCCTGGTTTGAGGCTTTCAGGCTGCCGTGAGCTGCCTCTTGTGGTGCTTTGGGTGATGATTCACAGCCCACAGCAGCTTTATCTTCTCTGGGAGGTTGCTTTGTAGCAGAAATGAGGCACTTCAGGCCTTGTGCTTCAGTGGAGCTATTCTTCCTGGGTGGCTGGAGCTGCCCTGGAAAACCACAGCACCTCTGGGATGTGCTTCCCCACAGCAGTGCTTGATTATCCCCAGCACCAGCTTTATTTATACAAAGGAATAAACGTAGCCTGGCTGGCCAGCAGCTCCCATTAATCAGGCTTAATGGGGATACTGGGAGAGGAGAGGGGAAAGGAGAGGTCATAAACGTTTCCCCTGTGGAAGGATGTTGGATGTCTCCATTCTCACTCCCGTTTGGCTGCTGTCCTCGTGCCGGGTCCTGCCGCCTTCCAACGCCCTCTCTGCTCTGTGTCTGTCTGTCTGTCCGTGTGTCCCCATCCCCTCGCCAAGGAAGGACATCTGTGCTGCCATGAACAGGCCCTGTGAGACCCTGGGGCTGTCCCACGTGGCCGGGATGTGCCAACCCCACCGGAGCTGCAACATCAACGAGGACACGGGGCTGCCACTCGCCTTCACCGTGGCCCACGAGCTCGGACACAGGTACCACCCTCCTCCTCCTCCTCCTCCTCCTCCTCCTGTCCCTCTGCGTGTGTCCTGGGGCTGAGGAAGGCACGGGGGGAAGTCGGGAGATGGTTCCCAAGTGGTTCCTCACTGGTGCAAAGCCTCCCTTGCTCCCTGGGGACTTCATTCCAGAGTTAAGTTTTGGGTTGTCCCAGGTTTAGTGAGAGCCACCTAATCTAAGGCAGCCTGGAGAAATTGCACCTGTGGGTTGTCCTGGGGTGGTTTGGGAAGGTTTTGGAGCAGGGGTTGCCCACTGAGAAGTTCTAAAGTGGGATCTGTCTGCAATACCCGCGACAGAACTTCGCTCGCCCCAGTTTCAGTTAAATTTTGACAAGGTCATGTGAACATGTGACGTGAACATGTAGACATCTGCATGTGGGAAAACACCCACCAGTGTGGCCTTGTCGAATATTCCTGAGTTTTCAGTGGGAAAGCTGAAATGAAAGCAGGGGGCAAAGCTCAGGGCTGTCAGTAGCATGTGCCAGGGGCCATGCTGGGAGTGCTGGCTGTGGTGGTCGTGGCTCACCTCCCCTCCGTGGGCTGTGCTCTTACACAGTTTTGGGATTCAGCATGATGGAAGCAGCAATGACTGTGAGCCAGTTGGGAAAAGACCTTTCATCATGTCTCCACAGCTCCTGTATGACACGTCCCCACTCACCTGGTCCCGCTGCAGCCGCCAGTACATCACACGCTTCCTCGAGTGAGTGCTTCCTCCTCTTCTTCCTCCCTGCAGGGGCTGGGGCTGGGGGTGCTCTGCTCTCTAAGATTGCCTCTCTAGGAGTGTTGGGGGTCTTTGTCCAGAGCAGCTGCCCCATCCCTGGCAGTGTCCAAGGCCAGGTTGGAGCAGCCTGGGACAGTGGAAGGTTTCCCTGCCCATGGGATGAGATGAGCTTTAAGGTCCCTTCCCACCCAACCATTCCATGATTCCCTGGATCCTCCCTGGGGTGCCTCACTCTGTGCTGTGAAGGGGGCCAGCAGCGTTCTGGGGGGGCACAGGGGCTGTGGTTGCACAGATAAAACCAGAAAGTTTTCCCTCGATGCTCTCTGCAGCTTCTGCAGAGTCTCTTCGCTTCTCTCTGCCTGACACGGACAGACCAGACCCAGCCAAATTCTTCCCTGCCTTTGTTTATTTTTAGCACCCGTGGCTGATTTCTCAGCCTGTTGTTAGGAAGTTCCAAGGGACACAGCCCGGAGTTTGGTTTGTCAGCCAGTGGCTTGCACTGGAGGAACATTTTCCTCCCTTGCCTCGGCAAGGTTTGAAAACAGCGAGGGGGGAGCTGGGCCAGGGGCTGGTGTTCCCTGGCCAGGAGTGGGGCCAGGCCTCCTGCTCCCAAATCCCAGCCTGGGACACGTGGGGGAATTATTGCTGATTTATGGCTTGCAGAGGAATGGAGCTTCCCCACATCCGCAGCGCTCTTCTACCCTTCACTTTGGGATGAAGAATTTCCTGCTTGGGATGACCCTGGGCTGCTGTGATGGGGGAGATGGAGCAGCTGGAAGCTCCTCTGGTGGGGTTTTGGTCTCTTTGCTGCCCCAGAAGGAGCAGCCCTTCCCTGGGGGTGGCACAGGGCCCGGCAGGCGCCTGTCACCGGCTGTGACACCCCCGGGGCAGGGAGAGGCTGGGGCCAGCACTGACAGGAGTGTGTTATACTGGGATGCTGGCAGGAGAACGGGAGGGAGGGAGCCAGGAAACGGGACCCTGCTGACCTGGGGTTGCTGGATGTGCTTGGAACAGACCTCACGTTTGGAAAAACCACACTCCCGGATGACGGTTATTATTATTTTACACAAAGCCTATTACTATTTTACACAGGGCTATTATTATTTTACACAAGATTACTGTTATTTTACACCAGATAATTATTTTACACGAGACTATTATTATTTTTCACAAGATTATTGTGATGATTTCACAAGCGCTGCCGAATGTTTTGAGCGTCTGGAAGTGATTGCCAGCAGCAGCAGCAGCAGCAGGGCCCCGGTGCTGTGGGTCAGCACTGGCTGCAGCTGGGGCTGCACTCAGGGTCTGCCTGGACATGAGGGGGCACGGGGAGAGGTCCCTGCTGTGGCAGCAGTGTCCCCAGGGGAGGTGTCCCCTCGCTCAGGCCGCTGTAGGATGCTGGCACAGGGTGGCTGGTGATGCTCCTGCAGTGGAGGGACCCTTCAGTCCTTGCTCTACATCACACAAACAGATTTTCAGCCTCTTTCCACAGTGCTGGAGCTCTTCTTCCATCATCCTCCTCTTGCCAGGGCCTGGGGCTTGCTGCCCTCGCCCTGCCCGTGCCCCTGCTCTGCCAGCCCCACCAGCTCCACGGCTCTGCAGCTGGTTCTTCCCAAGCTCCAAGCCTTGCCTTTGTTTTTGCTGAATTCTGTCCTGGCTGGTTTGGACCCTTCCTCCAGTTCTCTGGGAGCTTTTGGAATTTTAATCCTGCTCTCAAACGTATCCGCAGATCCTCTCAGCCTGCTCACAGATGGGGATTTAATCATCTTTCCATCCACTCTGTCCTCCAGCTCGTTAAGGAAGGGGCTGGAACAGGCAGAGCAGTGCAGGCCCCTGAGTCTTTCCCTGAGGGCTGGGATTTACTGCAGATCCCTGGAAGCCAGAGGGAAACTCGGGCCAATTTTTCCCTGCTTGGAGATGCGTTTTGGCCAATTGAACAGACCAGTAGAATGGTTGTAAAATATTTAACAAATGAATAGATTCTGGGAAAGCTGGAAAGCTGAGGCAGATCCCAGTCACCCCCAGACTGGACAGAGACCCCTCTGTGAGCTGGGGCAGGACAGGGAGAGAAGGTTAGAGGAACAGAAGGGTTGGGATGGTTTGGGGGGGACTTGTGGGGTCCCTGTGCTGGGACCCAAACAGGCAGAGGGTGGGGAGTCCAGAGCAGAGTGTCACACCTGGGGCTCCTCCAGGATGAAGTGCTTGAGCCTGGATTCTTTCCAGTAAGGATCCATTCCGTTTTTAGAGAAAACACTGCAAGTGTAGAGAATGGGATGAGCTTTAAGGCTCCTTCCAACCCAAACCATTCCAGGATTCTGTGGAAATGCACGTGGACGTGCCATGCAGTGTGTGCCTGGCACAGGCTGCACCGGGACCCTGTGTCCAGCTGTCCAGTCCGTGCTCCATCCATCCCAGCTCAGCCCCACATCCTCCGCAGAGATCCTTCCCTTCCCACTGGGCTGGGAGCAGCGGGATGCTCCTGATGTTGGCAGTTGGGAAATGGAGATGTTCGAGCCCCTGGGCTGCTGGAAGCAGCCCGTTTCCTGGTTTTTCCCATCGGGAAATACCAGTGTGTTGCAGTGAGGATGTACGTGGGAGTCGAAGGGGCTGTCTCCAGCCAAGGGAGCTGTTTGCAGGTGTCCAGCGTGGGACTCCGTGCCATGGGAAAGGGAGAAGGGGGTGCTGGTTCTGCCGGCCATCCGCACCCCAAAGCAGGAGCTCTGCTGCTTCCAGCCCTTCTTTCCGTGCTGCTGCTCTGGGTTAAAAAGGAATCCCATTTCACGTTAATGCCGAGCTGTTCCCAATCACAACAAACCCGAGTAACCTGATCCGCCGCTCCAGCCTTGCCAGAGGCTTGGCCGTGCTGAAAAGGAGTTTGTTTAAATCCGCACCGAGGGCTGAACCGCTGACAATTCCGTGTGTGTTCGGGAAGTATCCGAGCAGGAGCAGCTGGAGCACAGGGAGGCACTGCCTGCCTCGTCCCCTCCACTCCCACCTCTGCTCCAAGGAAATCCTGTCCCGCCTGGCGTGAGCACTGCTATGGTGGCAGCGTGGGCACGGGCACGTTTGGCTGCTGCTGATCTCCTCTATTCCCGGCAGCAGCGTCTGCAGGGACATTTCTGGAGGTTGTGGTTCCGCCGGGACATTTGCGGTTGTTGCCCCTTCTGTGTTTTTGTCACTTTGTCACCCCGGGGTGGCATGGGGGGATGCCAGGGAGGTTCCCAGGGGTGCCCATGCACACCTGCAGCTGCAGGGACTGCAGAGCCGGGCTGTGTCAGTGGGAAATGCCGAGTGCTCCCCACCCTGGGACAGCCACCAGCTGCTGCCGGGCGTGTTGCACACGCGGGGTGACCCTGCTGTGACCTCTCCCTTTCAGCCGGGGCTGGGGGCTGTGCCTGGATGACCCCCCGGCCCGGGAGGTGCTGGACTTTCCCCTGGTGCCCCCGGGGGTCCTGTACGACGTGGGCCACCAGTGCCGGCTGCAGTACGGCCCCTACTCCACCTTCTGCCACGACATGGACGTGAGTGGGGTCCCTGCTGGGCTCCGGGGGGCTCCGGGTGGGGCTGTGCTGCGGCTGTGATCACCCTGATAGAGGGGTGGATCTGTGCCTGAGGGAGGGATCTGTTCTGCAGGGATGGATCTGTTCTGGAGGGAGGGATCTGTGCCTCAGGGATGGATCTGTTCTGCAGGGAGGGATCTGTTCTGCAGGGATGGATCTGTGCCTGAGGGATGGATCTGTTCTGCAGGGATGGATCTGTTCTGGAGGGAGGGATCTGTTCTGGAGGGAGGGATCTGTTCTGCAGGGAGGGATCTGTTCTGGAGGGATGGATCTGTTCTGGAGGGAGGGATCTGTTCTGCAGGGATGGATCTGTTCTGCAGGGAGGGATCTGTGCCTGAGGGATGGATCTGTTCTGCAGGGATGGATCTGTTCTGCAGGGATGGATCTGTTCTGCGGGGATGGATCTGTGCCGCAGGGAGGGATCCGTGCGGCAG
>WEKY01019289.1:34932-64046 GCA_013390045.1 Picathartes gymnocephalus | reverse complement strand
TCTGGAGGGGGGGGTCTGTGTTGGAGTGATGGATCTGTGCTGGAGGGAGGGATCTGTGCCTGAGGGATGGATCTGTTCTGGAGGGAGGGATCTGTTCTGCAGGGATGGATCTGTTCTGCAGGGAGGGATCTGTGCCTGAGGGATGGATCTGTTCTGCAGGGATGGATCTGTTCTGCAGGGATGGATCTGTTCTGCGGGGATGGATCTGTGCCTGAGGGAGGGATCTGTTCTGCAGGGAGGGATCTGTGCCTGAGGGATGGATCTGTTCTGGAGGGAGGGATCTGTTCTGCAGGGATGGATCTGTTCTGGAGGGATGGATCTGTTCTGGAGGGAGGGATCTGTTCTGGAGGGATGGATCTGTTCTGCAGGGATGGATCTGTGCCTGAGGGAGGGATCTGTTCTGCAGGGAGGGATCTGTGCCTGAGGGATGGATCTGTGTGCCAGGCAGGAACTGTGTCCCTGTGCTTCCCCACAGAGCGTCTGCCACACGCTGTGGTGCACGGTGGGGAACACGTGTCACTCCAAGCTGGACGCGGCTGTGGACGGCACGGCGTGTGGGGACAGCAAGGTAACGGGGTGGGGACACCCCTCCACGGCCTCGGGGAGCCCTGGTCCTGCACACACACACACACAGGAGCTGGGCAGGCTCCAGTGCGGGGATGGGCTCATCCCACTGCCCTCGCTCCGCCCAAACACGCCCTGCTCCCGGCAGGGACTGCCCTCGGGGAAGGTGACTCGCGTGGGGTCACTCGGGAAGGTGAAACCCGCAGTTAATGACCGTGGCAGGAGAGCACAAGGCTCTCCCTCTGCTGCCGTGCTGGATGCTCATCCCTGGGATCTTCCCCACTGCTAGGGAGACACCTCTGAGCCCCTCTGGCTCTTCCCTCTGGGCTGACACTGGGCTGTGAATGCCCTTGCTGAGGGGTCTCCGTGGAGGTTTGGCTTTGCTGCCTCCCTCGAATCCTCAAACAGCCCAATATCCCTGAGTTCGCCATTGCCTGAGGAGCTCCAGGCTCTGGCAGCTGTCCCCAGGTACCTCCATGCACGCAAAGCAGGAATTCCCACGGAACAACGCCTGTGCTGGGCCTCAGCGCTCCCCGTGCTCCCCGCGGTGTCCCCCTGTCCCTGCTGTCCCCACAGTGGTGCTTCAATGGCGAGTGTGTTCCCGTGGGATTCCGGCCCCAGCCCATCGACGGCGGCTGGAGCTCCTGGAGCTCCTGGGCCCCCTGCTCCCGCAGCTGTGGTGCAGGAGTGCAGAGCGCGGAGAGGCACTGCAGCCACCCCACGTAAGCCAGCCCTGCCCCCCGGAGTGCCCAGACCCCCGGGCACCGGTCAGGAGTCTCAGAATCCTGGCGTGGTTTGGGCTGGAAGGGATTTTGTTCCATCCCCTGCCCTGGGAGCGTTGCAGGGTGACTCAAAGGGCAGAGACTCCTCGCTCGGAGATGTAAAACACATCCAGTGTCCTTCAGTGTCAGAACAGCAAACCAGGCATTCTTGGAGCCTGATTCAGAGTTGTTTTGAAAAGCCCTGCTGCAGTTTATCACCCTGCTGCATTCCGTGAGCCAGCACTGGCTCCTGCCTGGAAGCGTCCGGGCACTGCTGGAGGAGCTGCCATCTCCATCCCGGGGTTTCTGGGCTGACCCATCTGCTCCCCAGATGTCCCCAGGGTCACCAAATCACCCTTGCGCTGCATTCAGCCAAAACCCCCGGCTTGCCCTGGCGTCAGAGCACCCTGGGACGGGGAGGAAAAGGGCTTGGTAGTGATGTTCCAGGGGGAGTTGTTTTTCCATGGCCTAGGGAGCTCTGGCAGCCCCAGGAATGAGCTCCTGACACTCCCAGATGTGTTCTGCCCATCCTCGTCCTCGGGAGAGTTTGGCACGTGCTGCTGGGCTCCTGAGGGAAGTGCTCTGTCACCTCAGTCCTGGATCAGGACCTGGATTTGTGTTTGACATGAGCTCCGTGGCAGAGCTGCTGTGGTGGTTTATGGAGTGTTCCAAACACAGCTGTGGCCAGGCAGGAGAGCAAACACTGGGAATTTCCCGAGCAGTTGTTTGCTTTGGCCACTGGAGGTAAATCTTCAGCTTTGCCCTTGGGATGAAGTGAGAAAATGTGTGCTGGGCATCCCCCCCCTCCCACAGCCATTCCCTCAGGGCAGGGCATGTAAACACAGCCCTAAAATAATCATTAGCTCCATTCTCTTCAGCAAAGTGTGCCCAGGAGAAGGAATTTTCATGAGGTCACAGGGACGTGGACCATGGAGAGTGGTGTGACCTGGCCGTGTTGTCAGGGTCTGCTGGCACCTGAGAAAAAAAAAAATTGTTGATGCTTCTCAAGTCTCTCATGCTTTAAAAAGTCCAGTGTCAGCTTTGCCATTCCCTGGGGCAGGAGAGGAGCAGAGTCAGGAGCACACCTGGGTGGGATGGAGAGCAGCTCCTCCAGAGCAGCAGGGATGGACACCAGGCTGGACAGGGCTTGGAGCACCCTGGCACAGTGGGAGATGTCCCTGCCATGGCAGGGGGTGGAACAGGATTGGCTTTAAGGTCCCTCCCAACCCAAAGCATCCCACGGTTCTGTGATTCTAAGGTCTCTGCCCCTCTGAGGCCCTTGGTGAGTCCTGTTCCTCCCTCCCACAGGCCCAAGTACGGGGGCCGGTACTGCCTGGGCGAGCGGAAGCGGTTCCGCATCTGCAACGTGAGGCGCTGCCCCCCGGACAAGCCCTCCTTCCGCCAGCTCCAGTGCAGCCAGTTCAACCCCATGCCCTACAAAGGGAAGCTCTACAAATGGACCCCAGTGCCCAACAACAGTGAGTGGAGGGCAGAGACCTCAACCCCGGAACCGCTCGGACACCGCGAGCGGCCGGAGCTGGCCGCGTGTGTCCCAGCGTTGCCTTGCAGCCTGGTCACGCTGTGTTTCGCATTTCACATCGTGGCTGGGCTTGCAGGGTTGATTTGTGTTTTTGGAGGCAGCCCTGGGCGCTGGGGTTGAGTCTGTGCCTGTTCCCCAGTGAACCCCTGCGAGCTGCACTGCCGGCCCGAGCACGAGTACTTTGCGGAGAAGCTGCGGGACGCCGTGGTGGACGGCACGCCCTGCTATGACAGCGACGCCAGCCGTGATGTCTGCATCAACGGCATCTGCAAGGTGGGGCTGGGGGGACACGGGGACACCCTGGGCCTGGGGAAACAGGGGGAGGGGCTCACCCTTGGGTGCTGAGCTCGCTCCTTTTGCCATTCCACACTGGAACGGCATTGCTGATTCCTGTGGGGTGAGTGGTACAGCTGTGTCAGCCTCTGGGCTGGCCTCAAGGAGACAGAGCACAACCCAGGCCAGGCTGGACGGGGCCTGGAGGAACCTGGTCTTGGGGAAGGTGTTCCTGCCCACGGCCCATGTCCCTGCCTGTGGCTGAAACTGGATTGTCTTTAACGTCCCTTCCAACGCAAACCATCCCAGGATTCTGTGAATCCTTTGGAGAAGGTGCAGCGGGTGCTGCGAGTGACTGGCAGATGCTGCTGTGGGGCTGACGGGGCTCCCCACTCTTGCAGAACGTGGGCTGTGACTACGAGATCGACTCGCACGCGGTGGAGGATCGGTGTGGGGTCTGCCACGGGGACGGCTCCACCTGCCACACCGTCCACAAGACCTTTGAGGACAGCGAGGGGCTGGGTAAGGGCACCTCCTGCTGACCCCGCAACACCCTGTGCCTGCTGCTGCTCCTTTGGAGGGGGGGTTTAATTCCAGCGTGTTGATTTTTTGGGGATAAGACAGCTGGGAGTTCAGGTGGGCTCATGGCCAGGTAGGGTTTGGTGCCTTGCAGAGGTGTAAGGATTGGCACAATGCTGGGGACACGGCACCCACCCAAGGACAAAAATCATCTCAGACACCTCTGACTCCACCGAGGCCAACGCTTGGTTCCGTCCCCAGGTTATGTCGACATCGGGATTATCCCGGTGGGAGCGCGGGAGATCCGGATTGAAGAGGTGGCAGAAGCTGGGAATTTCCTGGCTCTGCGGAGCGAGGACCCGGAGAAATATTTCCTGAATGGTGGCTGGACCATCCAGTGGAACGGGGACTACAGGGTGGCAGGGACCACCTTCACCTACAAGAGGACGGGGAACTGGGAGAACCTCACCTCTCCTGGGCCCACCGTGGAGCCCGTGTGGATCCAGGTAGGATGGATCCTGCCTGCCCTGCCGTGGTCCCTCACGGCCCCTCCTGCATCCAAGGGATGGGCTCTGCACCTCCTCGGGGTGTGTTTTCTCTGGGAGCCAACGCTGGAGCAGCCAAGCATGCACTGCCAGCCCGGGGAGTGTTTCCAGCCCACACCACTTCCAGCTGAGCCTCATCCCCTTTGCAGCATTCTGCAAAATATTTACTGGGGAGAAAGAGCTGTGTCCTGAGGCCTTTCCTATATCTTATCAGGAGCAGGGAAAGAGCCTCTGGCTGGGCTGGACAGGAGTGAGGGAGCTGCCAGTCAATGCAAAGCTGTGGGGAGTCAATGTCCTCGTGAATGAGGCCAAGCCTTCCTCTGGAGAAACCAGTGGGAATCATCCCACGGATGATGGCACAGCTGGCACCAGGCTGAAATCCCTCGTGGTTCCAGCTGTGGTGCAGAGGTGGTGATGGCCATGGAACTGCATCCCACGGACCCCCAGTACCCCCTTGCCCTGGCAGTCGTGGCCCAGCCCAAAGACCTCCCCAGAGCATCCCCCTCTTTGCACGGCCTAGCCCAGAGCTTGGCCACCCCAAACAGCCAAAATCTCCTTCTGCCTTTGCTTCAGCAGCAGCTCAGGCTGGGATGTGAGCGTGATCCTGCTGCCAAGGGCTGCTGTTAATGGGAGTGCTCGACCCCCACAAATCACTTTCTGGGATTCAGAACCTAATTAAAACCTCTCGACAAGAATGTTTCGATATTCGTGGAGAGGCTTTGGAAAGACGCCCTGGCTCCTGCCAAAGCTCCAAGAACAACAAAGCTTTGGCAACAATGGGAGTGCTTAGGCTAAGAAAAACAGGGATGAACTCCCGGCCCTCGCGAGCGCGGGTGCGGGAGGCGCTTCAAGCAGGGCTTGTGTCAACCACAGGAGCACTGGGAGCCCGTTTGGAGTGGGAAACAATTTAGGAAATTCCACTCATGGGCAGGGACACTTCCCACAGACGGGGTTAACTCCAAGTCCCATCCAGCCCTGGTGTGGAGCTGGGCACAGGGCTCTCTCCCGAGAAGCCCCTGGGGTGGTGCCAGCCCCCACTGCCCTGCCTGGCCACTCCCTGCCTGTCCCCTGTGTCCCCCAGCTGCTGTTCCAGGAGACCAACCCCGGGGTGAGGTACCAGTACACGATCCAGCGCCCGGCCGACAGCGAGAACGAGATCGAGCAGCCCGAGTTCCTCTGGCGCTTCGGCTCCTGGACCTCCTGCACGGCCACCTGTGGGACAGGTGAGTGCAGCCCCCGCAGGACACCCCCTCCCAGCAGTGCAGCATCCCTGGGGAGCCGTAGGAATTCCTGGGTCTTGGCTTTCACGAGGGCTTAGGGGAAGAAAAGAGGGACATCTGCTGAGGTCACGGCTCCGGTGCCCCCGTGGTGCTCACCAGGAACCCCAGGGCTTTATCAGCACTTTGCTGCCGGCTCGGTGTCCTGTTACCCGCAGGGGAGGGAGACAAAAGAGCTTTAGAGAAATCAGGGAGTGTGGAAGGGCCGGGCTCCTGCCTGGCTGGGTCTCTCCGGGGGGGAAAATATACAGGGTTTTATGGAGAGCGCTGGGGTCTCACAGTGTCTGTGTGTGGACATTTGCTTCTCCCCATCCTGCCCCACTGCCCCACTGCCCGGGTATCCCACGGTCCCCAGGGCAGCTTTTGGGGCAGCTGATGCAGAGGGACATTTCTGGAATGCTGCTGGGGGAGGCTGGGAGCAGCAAGCACTTCCTCGAGAGCAGCTGGCACTGGGAAAAAAGGTGAATTCAAGGCCACTCGTGCTTTCTAGGTAGCACAGAGTGCCAGGACATGGGCTTTGTTTAAAACCAGCTTTCCTTTGTATGATTCGAGTGCCTGGCTTCCAGAACAGAGGGGGAATAGAGGAGTGAATCAGGCAGGAGTTGGGTGAGGGTGAGCAGCTGGAGGAGGGCTGAGCCCCTCTTCCTGCACTGAGTGATGGTGTGAGCTGAGACTGAGCCTCTGGTGAGACCCAGGGGCCCGTAAGCTCCCAAGTGCTTGAGTCAGAGCCCAGCTCAGCAGCTTCAGCAGGGTTCTGTCAGTCTCAGCTGAGCTGGTGGTGACAGCTCTCCATGTCACAGGTCAAGTACGTGTTACAGAAACGGGGACAGAAGCCGGAGTGGGGCAGGGTAGTGAGGTCACCCTTAAAAACCCCTGGGAGCAGACTGGGGATACGAGGCTTTGGCCGGTGGTTTGTCCCTGAGCTGGGCTGGGGCAGGGCTGCCGAAAGAGCTGGGTGCTGTCCCTTGGCTCCCCGCAGCCCCCAGAACTCCCAGAGCACACAGGCTCCAGTGGCTGGATGTGGCTCTGGGCAGTGGTGCCAGGACGGTGCAGCCCCATCCTGCCCCAGCTGCAGCGGTGCCATGGTGAGGGCACCACACCCTCAGCACAAATGAACTTGCAGCTTCAAGGTTCCATTTTCTTCCCCCTCTTTTTTTGGTGGCTGCACCAAGGGGCTCCTGTCACCTGCTGCCAGGGGGTGCTGGGTGGTTCGGTTCGGTTTCCAAAGGCGCGCTGGTACTGATCCCTGATCAGTGTGAGCTGGAGCAGAGGGCAGGCAAAAGGAGAGGAATAAATTCGGGATTGATGGCAAGGCCTTCCAAGGGCACAGCCTGGCAATGCCAGAGCCCGGCTGCAGCCCTGCCAGGATGGGCCTCGAGATGGGCACAGAAAAGGGGCCTGGGCACGGGGTTTCACCCTTGGAGAAGTTCTGCTCCCTTTGCATCTGGAGCTGAACTGGCCAAGGAATCACTGGGAATGATGGAGTTCCATCCTCCTTGCTCGGCCTCCTCTTGTTGACGTTGTTGGTGCTTTTGGGTTTGCTGAGGTTGGGAAGGATTGTCCTGGAATGTTGGGCTGGAGAGAATTGTTGTGCCTGAGTGCCCTGGGAGGAGAGCTCGGCAACGCTTCATGTGGAGCTGAGAGCTGCAGACTGAAGCAGGACAGAGAAAAACTGAAGGCACCAGTACCTGCGTGGTGTCGGTGCCCCCGGGGTGCCTGAGTGTCCGTGCCCCCGCAGGGGTGCAGCGGCAGGCCGTGCACTGCGTGGAGAGGCTGGCGGGCCTGGTGGAGGAGCGCTTCTGCGACGCTCTCAGCCGCCCCGATGACCAGCAGCGCACCTGCAGCGAGGAGCCCTGCCCGGCCAGGTGCGACCCCGCCCTGCTCCTCCTCTCTCCCTCACCCTGGGACGGGTGCCAGGCCCTGGGTAGGTCCATGACAGCATCCCCGGGGCTGCCTGACAGCAGCAGGCCATTGCCCGTCCACAGGCTGAGCCTCACCCGAGGTGCTGCCCTGGCAGGATGCTCCTCTCTGCCTCTGTGCACCTAACCCTGGCACAGCTCAGGGACTGTCCCATCCCTGACCCTCTGTCTGAGCTCCCAGACCTTGCACTGACACATTGGGGATCCTCCTTTCCCCATGGTCCCACGTGATGGGCAATGGAACACATCCTGGTGTGTGGCTGCTTGCTCTGGCTGAGATCTTTCCCCTTTCCCCTTCCCCAATTCCCCTTTCCTTTTTCCCCTTTCCCGTGTCCCCTTTCCCCTTCCCCTTTCCTCTTTCCCAATTCCCTTTTCCCCTTTCCCTTTTCCCAATTCCTGTTTCCCTTTCCCCCTTCCCCATTCCCAATCCCCGATCCCCCTGTCTCTCCACAGGTGGTGGGTGGGAGAGTGGCAGAAGTGCTCAGCCACGTGTGGCCGGGCGGGGCTGGTGAAGAGGACCGTGCTGTGCATCCAGAGCGTGGGGCTGGACGAGCAGAGGGCCCTGCAGCCGGCAGACTGCCAGCACCTCCCCAAGCCCGATGCCACCGCGCCCTGCCACCCAGAGGTGCCCTGTCCCTCCCAGTGGGCTGTGGGGAACTGGTCCGAGGTGAGAGGGGGTGTCGGGGAGGTCCCAGTGCCTTGCAAAGGGCTGGGAGCTGGGGACAGGTGCCCCCAGACACCTCAGCCTGCTGCTGCTCACAAAAAATCCATGGATGTGTCAGTGTGGGCTCAGCAGCCCCCGTGGACAGGAATTCCATCGCTTGGAGAGGTCTCAGAGTGAGGAAGGAGCATTGGGCAGTTCAACTCTGCCCCATCTCTGGGCTTTGCAGCTCCCTCACACAGGGCGAGGGCCACGCTTGGCACAAGGAGGGCAGAAATGAGGTTTTCAGCTGGACATGGCTTGGAACAGCCTGGGGTAGCGGGAGGTGTCCCTGCCCATGGCAGGGGGTGGAACTGGATGATCTTCAAGGTCCCTTTCAACACAAACCATTCCATGGGGTGATTAATGGTGACACTCTGTGTAGCCTTGATTTATTTTTGTGTTTCTGTGAATCAGCTTAACCACAGGCTGAGGGTTTCAACCAGAAAATGATAACTCCTAATTTAAGCAGCTGTTCCAAAAGTGTTCAGAGTGAAGACAAATATCAGGAGAGAAAGGAGAGAGCCTGGGAACGGAGCTTGTTGCTAAGGAGCAGATGGAATCAAATGTGAACAGAGAATTTGAGGGCTGGAGGAGAGCGAGTTGGAAATGTTTTTCTAGGGGCCCACAAAAGCCACAATTAAGGGCTGAGAAAGATGGAGGCAATGGTTTAACAGGAAAATTATGGCTTGTTGGTGGCTCAGTGCTGGGCAGGGCCAGCCCCAGCCCTCACAGCTGTCCTCTGTGGTGTTGGCACCGATGCATTTGTGAGCCCAGGAGAAATGTGCTTGGGATTTTGAGGTTCTGTAACTCTTCTGTCCTTTAATTTAAAGAGAGAGCCCTCTTTCTTTTCTGTTCCCACCACCGCCATAAGTAGGGGAATTGGAGAGGCTTGGGAGCTTCCCAGAACCATGGTCCTTCTGTCAGCAATAGCAGCAAGGTGGGGCAGCTTTGTCCATGCAGAGCCCAGGCAGGACGTGTGCCCATCTGGCACTGCCACGCCAGAGGGGCTTGGGTGGCCCACAGCCACTTCAGCGCTGGGATTAGTGCCTCAGAAGGACCCCAAAGCACTGCACAGCCAGCCTTAGAGACTTTCCAAAGAAGTTAATGCAGTCAGAAGGCTGGTTGGTTGTTCCTTAGCTCCCAACAGGATGGCAGTGTCCTGGCAGGAGCACATCCCGCCGTGCCAGCCAGCCCTGAGCCTCCTGCTCGAGGCTGAACCCTCCTGCAAGCTCGGTGCGTTCCCACAGGAGGCTCCTGGCAGCCCTCACTCCTTATCTGTGTCCCAAGGGCTCTCCTGATAACCCAGCCTGGGCAAACAACCTCCCTCCTTCCCGCCTGCCAGCGCTGTGATACCTGGAGTTATCTCCTGGATGGAGCTGGAGGCCTTTGCTGGGAGGTTTCAGCTTTGTGGGAGTTGCCCTCTGTTTTCCCAGGCGTGGCAGTGCCATGCCAAGGGGAGGAGCAGCTCCTTGCAGCCCTCTCACAGGTGTTGGTGTGTGGGAATGATTGATTCCAGCTCCTGGAAATGCCTGGTGGTGGCCACGGGGTGTTACCAGAGAATCCTGGAATATTCTGGGGTGGAAGGGACCTTAAAGCTCATCTGGTTCCACCCCCCTGCCACCTTTCACAAGTCCGGGTTGCTCCAAGCCCCAAAACAGCAGAAAATGCTGCTGTTCTCCTTTCCAGCTTCTTGGTTTCTTTTGTACTGACCCATCTCAAAGAGCCCTTTATGGGGGGATGTGGTGTCCCCAGCAAAGCTCCTTCCTGACCTTTGCCTTTTCCCTACTCGGACAACACCCACGTTGTTATTCCCTGCTTCAGAGACCTCTCTTCTAGAAGAAGAGCTGCAATTCATGGCAGTAGGCCACAGGAAAGACCCATTAGATCATCTTACCCCTGCCCTCCCCAGCGTCCATCTCCCGGGAAAACTCCTTCTGGCCGGAGTGCAGGTCAAGGATCACCCTGAGCAACGTGCCCAGCCCTGCTCTGGGATGGTCCCCAGCGGGGGGGAGCCCCAGAGGGCAGTTTGGGCAGTCGTGCCCTGCTGACCAGTGTGACCACTACCCCGCGGGTGGGCACAGGAGCTGTCCAGGTGGGTGGTGGGAGCCAGCAGAGTGACGTGAGCCCCGTGCCCGAAGCTCTGTGGCACAGGGGACAGTGGAGCCCTCACGGAGGGGACGTGGGCACTGCTCCCAGCCCAGCCCCACGGACCTGTCCCTCTCTGTTCCCTCCCCAGTGCTCTGTGACCTGTGGAAACGGGACCCAGAGGCGCCCTGTCCTCTGCAGCAACAGCTCCGGGGCCTCGTGTGACCCTGCAGAGAGACCCAGCCCCGAAAGGGTTTGCTCCCTGCCACAGTGCCACCAGAAATGGGACAGTGGCAACACCGACTGGTCTGGCAGCGGCTCCTCCAGCAGGGAGATATTTAATGAAATCCATTACATCCCCAGCAACCACATTCCTAAGTTTAACCCCTTGATCCCAAACATCCCAGAGTCCAACGATGTCAATGTCATCACCGAGGAGGACTTCTCAGCCAGGAAAGGAAATGTCTTTGTTGATGATTTTTACTACGATTATAACTTTATCAACTTCCACGAGGATCTGTCTTACTATCCCTTCACGGAGAAGGAGACCAAAGGCGAGGAGCCAAAGCCAGAGCTGAGCCCTGATGACATGGAGGGGCCCTGGGAGCTGCCCACTGAGGCCCTGCTCACCACCGAGCGGGGAGGAGAGAGCCAGGAGCACCCCGGCGCCGAGGAAAACACTTCTGCTCCGGTGGATGAGCAAGAGACAGAGCCCGGGGATTTAGCCACGAATGACCTCCTGAGCGTGGGCCCCGAGGATGTGGGATCAGCCACCCCCAGATACACCACCCCTGGCCTTTTGGGTGAGGAGGATGCAGTGCTTGTGCCCCACTCTGAGCAGCACCGGCCCACCCTGAGCTCCGTGAGCCGCGACTCTGCAAACAGCCGCGGCCACCTGCCCTGGGATGAACCCCACGGAGCTGTGCCCACCTGGCCCAGCCCTGGGCAGGATGCCCCAGTCCATGGCCTCGCTCCCTGGGCTCCCCACCCAGCTGATCCGGTGCCCACGGGCTGGGGCAGTGCCGCTGTGGGTGTGTCCCATGGGCCGGGGGCGCTGGGCAGTGGCAGCGAGGGCCCTGTGGGCACACAGGGACATGGCACAGCCGGGTCTGCAGGGAGAGGCCAGGAGGACTCCAGGGAAATGGGCCTGCCCATCACCAGTGATGTTAATGGTGCAGCCCCCCAGCCCACGGAGCAGCACGGGTGGGCAGAGGGGATGCTGGACACGCAAGCAGGCAGGCAGTCCCATGGCATGGACGGGGCAGATCTTGCCTTGCCCACCCCGCAGACCCCGGGCTGGGAGGTGGCACGGGGTGCTGGCAGCCCCCACCCTGCTGTGAGCCCCCCTCCTGTGGGTGCTGATGGGGCTCCCACGGGGCAGGGAGGGCATCAGCCAGAGCTCCACACCCCCAGAGCCCCCACCTCAACCCCCTCGGTGGCCACAACAGTCCCTCCAGTGTCCTCGTCCCCTGCCGTGCCCGGGCCAGCCACCCAGCTCACCTCCAGCGGCCTCACCCTGCAGGATGCCCTGGCCCCAGCCATGCCCACAGCCCCGGCTCATGGCCCACCTGCCCACACAGCAGGGTCCCCCCTGGGATGGGGGACAGAGGGGCTGTCCCAGCACCCGGATCTGGCATCGCCCCACACCGAGCTGACCTCCCATGGGACCCCACTCCGTGTCACTGCACCGAGGGAGCCCTCGCCGTGGGCACCCCCAGGGATGTCTGCCTCCAGTGACAGGGGGCATGAGTTGTCCCAGCCCACCCCTTTGCCCCCTCCACTCTGGGAGAAGCTGGAGGAGGATGAGGAGGAAGAGGAAGAAGAGGACGAAGAGGAAGAGGAGGCTCTGCTTCCACCATCGGCCACCGCAGCAGCCACTTCCCAGCCCAGCTGGGAGGTCGGGAACTGGAGTGAGGTACGTGGTGAGTGCCATTGAAAGTGTGACATGGCCAGTATGGATGTGAGACCTGTCCCTGTCCTGGCTGGCTCTGGGGCATTGCTCTGGGCAGCAGTCAGCGGTGGGGGTCATTAGTGCTAATTAAGCAACAACTGATAACCAGAAGGTGAAGGCACCCCCAACCCCGGGCTGCTGCCCCATTTTCCCCTGAGCTGTGGGCAGCCGTGGCCATGAGAATCCTCCTGGGAGCAACCACTGAGCAGGGAGAGGAAGGATTAGTCCCACCCAGAGCCGAAACAACTGGAACGGGCTATGGAGGAGCATCTTCCTCCTCCCCCTCCCCTGTGCTGAGCGCTGCCTGACGTGGGATTGCTTAGAGGGGAAAAGTCCTCTCCCTCATCCTCACATCACAGCCCCAGTTCACCCAGCACCCTCCCAGTAGCCGTGGACCCCCCGGGACATTCCTGCTGGGCCAGCAGGCTCCCTGCGTGGCAGGATGTAGGGCTGGGGGGCCGGGGCTGTGGGGACGGGGAGCAGCGGGGTCCCTGTGTTGCAGTGCTCGGCCACGTGCGGCGTGGGCGCGGTGTGGAGGCCGGTGCGCTGCAGCAGCGGCAGCGACAGCGGCTGTGCCACCGCCCACCGGCCCGTCCCTGCCCGGAGGTGCTCCCTGAGACCCTGCTCGGCCTGGCGTGTGGGCAGCTGGAGCAAGGTAAGGGGTCCTGCGGCGAGGCAGGGTCACAAAAACCCACGGGACAAGGTGGGAGTGGGGTCACGCCTGCTCTTGGGGAGGGCTCTTGTCCCGTGGCTTGCAAAGGTAAAGGGTTGCGCTTGGCACAGAGTTTACACTGCTCATCCCGCGGTATTTTCATTTTTCCTGCTCTTGGGTTGGTAAAAAAGTCAGGAATTTGCAAAAGCTAAGCAAAGGGTGGGGTGGGGCTGGACAGCCTGGTCAGGTGGGTGTCATCACTGAGGAGGACTTCTCAGCCGGGAAAGGAAATGTCTTTGATGGTGGTCTTTAAGTTCCATCCCAAACCATTCTGTGGTTCTGTGATTCGTCAGTCTCTGCACAATGTTCTAGCCCCTCTGCACTGCCAGGAGATGTTTGCAGTCAGGTTGGGTGAATTTCATAGGTTTGGTGGTGCGGAACAGCCCTCCTTGCTCCGGTTGGTCACTGTTTCTTGGGATCATCAGTTCTTTAATGCATACAGACAGTTCTTGTTACACCTGGAAGCCAGCTGGTTCCAGAGGCGTGCTGGTGACAGACGAGCTGCACAGACTGTGCTCTACCTCGCCCTAGAGCAAGGGGGAGAAGGAGGTTGAGTGCCAACCCAACCCAGCGCAAGGCAGAGCGGGTCCCTGGGGTCACCTCCCATCCCCTCAGGGATTGCCCCTGCAGCAGCCCTCGCTGCCCTTCCCCACTGCGGTGCTGTGTCCTTTCCCAGTGCTCCAGGAGCTGCGGCGGGGGCACCAAGGTTCGGGACGTCCACTGCATTGACACCAGAGAGCAGCGGCTGCTGCGGCCCTTCCACTGCCAGGCCGGGCTCTCGCAGCCCCCGGCACAGCTGCCGTGCCAGACTGCGCCGTGCCTGGCCTGGTACACGTCCTCCTGGAGAGAGGTACGGGCTGCACAGGGGGGACACCCCGTCCCACCCCTGCCACGGGCAGGGACACCTGCCGCTGTCCCAGGCTGCTTCAAACCCCGTCCAAGCTGGCCTGGGACACTGCCAGGGATCCAGGGGCAGCCACAGCCCCTGCCCACCCTCCCAGGGAACAATTCCTTCTCAATACCCCATCCATCCCTGCCCTCTGGCAGTGGGGAGCCAGTCCCTGCGTCCTGCCCCTCCATGCCTTGTCCCTAGTCCTCCTCCAGCTCTCCTGGAGCCCTTTAGGGGCTCTCAGCTCTCCCTGGAGCCTTGTGCTCTGCAGGTGAGCAGCCTCACGTCTCCCCAGGGCAGGGGGGCTGCAGCCCTCGGCCGCTGAGGGCGTTTCCCCGGTCTGTCCCTCAGTGCTCGGAGCCGTGTGGCGGCGGGGAGCAGGCCCGGCTGGTGAGGTGCCCGGAGCCGGGGCGCTGCGAGGACACGCTGAGGCCCAACAGCACCCGGGCCTGCAACACCCAGCCCTGCACCACCTGGCTGGTGGGGTCCTGGGGGCAGGTGAGCGGGGCTGCTGCCCTCCAGGGCAGCCGCAGGCAGCGGGCGATCCCTGCGCTGTGCCCGGGCTGGCGCCGGGGGCTCTGTGGGACACGGGGAGGGCCCCCCGGCCTGACGCCCGGCCCCGGTCCCGCAGTGCTCGGCTCCCTGCGGAGGGGGCATCCAGCGGCGCCAGGTGAAGTGCATCGACACCAGGACAGGGGTGGCCGAGGAGGACAGCAGCCTGTGTGACCACGAGCCCTGGCCAGAGAGCACCCAGAAGTGCAACCCGCAGGAGTGCGACAGCGCCCGGCCGGGTGAGCGGCCGTCAGAGCCGGCGTGGGGAGTCTGTGGGGAGATGGAGAGAGCGTTTCCTACCTGGGTTGCGTAAGGCTGACTTGGCTAATTGGTGATTAAGTGGGAATGTTATAACTGCCTGTAAATGTCCAGAGCATCCGTCCCTCAAGAGGCCAAGCAGGGTTTTGCTGGCACGGATGTGAGCTTGTTGGAGTCAGCAGCGTCACCCAGCACAGGGACACCCGAGGGACCCCGTGGGCTTTGGGGTGAAGGGATCCCATCCCGGGCGTTCAGGAAAAGGAAGGCAGACGGGAATACCCAGGGATGGAGCTTTCAGGAAGCTGTTGGGTGGTAAAATCCCAGAGCACAAGACTTGTGGAACAAGCTGGGCCCAGCATTAAAAAATGGAATAAAGGAGCTGCTCTCCAGCATTTTCAGGGGTGTCTGAGCTGGTGCCCCAGGGAGCCAGCCCCATTTTAACCTGCTTGTCATTTACCTGCCCCAGCTGCAGCCACAGTGCTTGGCCACACCACCGGCACTCACTTGGCTTCTCCTCCCTCCTCCACTCTCAGAGATAAATCCCAAGCACCAGGCAGTTTAAATCCCAAGCACCAGGCAGTTTCCTGGGCGACAGAAATCCGGGGGCTGCAAGGGTTAACAGCACTTTTAGAGAACAGCAATATAATGAGGGATTAGATGTCACTGATATCAGCATGTCAGACACTTATCAGCTTTATCTTTTCCATGTGTCTGTGCAAAAGAAAAGCTCTTTGGCTGCCCAGAAAGTATTGTTGGACCTCCAGGAGGTTTGCAGGACAAAGGGAGGGCTGAGAGATGGGGCAGGGGGGCAGCACTAGCTGGTGCCTGGGGTGGAGGAGCCGGATCCATGGTTGCTCCACACATCCCTGAGGTTCCCTGTGCAGCCTGGGAGACCAATTCCACCCTTCCAGCTCTTTGTGTTTGTCCCATGCCCAGCTTGTTCTTCCTAACGCCTATTCCAGAGCAGGCAGGAGCATTGTCTGGTTAACTGGAACATGGACACCAGCACTGTTGGCCCTCAGGATGTTTTTAGCCATTAATCTGCTCCTTTTTAGAGCATTTTCAGGGCCCTGGGGCACTCCAGCATTTAGGAAATGATGAGTCAGCCCTGCTCAAGAAGTGATGTGCGGTTCCGGCTGTTTTGGTCAGGGTAAAATTTCCGTGCCAGGCTTGGTGATGAGAGCTGTGGAGCCAAGGCTGGACCAGAATAACCACAGAGATGTGTAGGAAGCAGACAAATAAATGGTAAAATCCTGGATCAAAAATGACATAAATGCTCTGGCTACAGCCCAGGGCAGGAAACGCCTCTTGGAAATACAAACGTTTCCAGCCAAAGCATGAAGGGGAACAAAACTTTCACATGGCAGGAAATCCCAGATGTGTAAATGCACAGGCAAAGGCTCCCAGAAGGATATAAATGTAACTCCAGCCCTTTCCTGTGCTTTAAGGGATCTGTACTGCACAAGATGGATTCAGGCTGGAGCAATCCATGTTTTTGTGAGGAGCACAAGGAGCCTCTCCCTCCTCTGGCACGAGGTGCTCTGGTACCAGCAGGGCCAGGGCTGGGTCTGTGAGTGATCATGTCCTCACTGGACACAAAAGTGCCAATAACCCCAGCAGGGTTTAAATGCTCAAACCATTATCAGGTGGGTTTTGAGCAGAGATGGAACAGATGAAGCACAAACAAACATCTCACAGCAATCGGCTCTTCAATTAAAGGGGGTCGGGATTAATTAGAACCAGAGTCCTGAGCTGTTGCCAGGTTATAAATTAATTGAAGATTCCACCGAGGTTATTTTTGAATGTGGCTGTTGCCTTACAGCTGCAGCCGGCTGTGAGTGTGTCCTTAGATGGCTCCTGGGAGCTTCAGATCTGTGGGCACCCCAGTGCCTCCCTGTGATGCTCCCGAGGCTGGCGACGTTTATCTGGGAATTGTTTATGGTGCCTTGGAAAGGAGCTGAGCCCCAGGTCCTGCATGAGGTCCTGGAGAAACCTGTAGCAGTTTATCCAGCAGATGTGAGCTTTAATCCAGAAAAGTGGGAATGGCTGTGTGCTGGAGAAGGAAACAGGGGGTGAATGGAGCTGGTCACTCGCTGGTCACTGCAGGGTGGTGGCCGTGCTGGACACAGCTTTTGGGCAGGTCCTGGTGGTGGTGACACGTCCCTGCTCAGGACAGAGCAGGGCAGCCCCGGGTGCTCATCATGGCCATGCCATGGAATGAATCAGTTCCCTCGTGCCCGTTTCTCCAGATCGGA
Organism: Picathartes gymnocephalus; assembly: GCA_013390045.1. Lineage (NCBI taxonomy): Eukaryota > Metazoa > Chordata > Aves > Passeriformes > Picathartidae > Picathartes > Picathartes gymnocephalus. Next base: position 47,243 of record WEKY01019289.1, on the reverse strand, counting down.
TACCAGGGAGGTCTCTGAGTTCCCCAAATCCACCCCAGGCAGGTGATGGGGCCAGTTCTTGGCTCCAACAGCAGACACGGCTGCTCCACAGGTGTCTGAGCTTGGAATTCCAAAGGGATGAGGTAAAGACTTCAGTGGCTCAAGGACAAGTGTGTATAAAGTGGTGTCCCATTCCTCTGGGAGTGGGATGGAGCCCAGCCCTGTGTCCCAGGAGCAGCCAGCAAAGGGCATCATGCTGGGGGGCTGTGGGAGCAGCAATGCCCTGGAGGGGCCAAGGAGTGAAGCCCCTGCTCACCCTGGGTCAGTCCCAGGGCCCCATCACTCCCCCACTGCTCCCGTTTGCAGGCTCATTATCCAGGGCTGGCTGTATTTCGAGTGGCCACAAGATTAATTGGCAATTAAACGTGGTGCTCCTGCTTGCTCTGAGTAAGGAAATGAAGTTGTTTGTGGTTCTGCACGAGTTTGTCCACAAGGGATCCGTGTGGGAAATAATTGCAGCAAATCTCAATTTTCTCTGTCATTTGAGCGTGTAAGTCCCTATCTGAGTGGTGAGGCCAGGAGGTGCTGCTGAGCCAGGCGTGCAGAGCAATTAATTAACTGCTAATTAACAGCAGGAGTCAGTGGGAAAGGGATGCTCCAAAAAGGACTCCCTGTTTTGATAAAATGTAGGAGAAAGATGTTGCTTGCAGCAGGGCTGACATCTGGAAACTGTGGGGTTTGTGGTTTTCTTCCAGTTTTCCCATCTGTGGCCGTGTCAGTGCCAGCCTGTGCAGGCCAAGCTGGCAGCTGGAGATGCATCCCATCCCATTCATCCCATCCATCCCATGCATCCCATCCATCCCTTCATGCTGACCAGAGACCACAGGGAGGCACCTCAGCCCCAGAGCAGGACCCTGGGATAATTTACTTGTTAAATTCGGCCCTGGCTCCGAGAGCATCCTGAGGGCCAGAGGTCAGCAGCCTAATTCCCTGGATTTGCTAGCTCAGCTCTAAGCTCAACCTTTCCTTGTTTTTACAAAACGTGTTCCAGGAAGTTTATTTTTCCCAGGAATAAAAGTAAAAGCTTAGGTCTGGCTGGCAGAAGCTTAAATGAAATTTAAAGCAACTTCCACACCGACCTAAAATAACAGCCCCCAAAAAAGTGAGGGTTTTCAGTCTCTAATGTGCTGACTTAGCCTGGATTTTTAAAGCCCTGCTTTGAGCTATTTCTTTAGCCTAAAATTTGGCATGGACTTATGGAACGTGTGTCCAAATGAAGTGCGAGGATTATATTAAAAAAATTGTTAATAGAAAGAAATAGCAGTAAAAGGATTAAATGAAAATTGGGTGGGTTCTGTAGGTTCCTCTCTGAAGAGCTGACAAATTAAGTGCTTATTACAGCTTCCCTTGCCCAAGACCAAATTCCAGGGAGGAATCACGAGCTCAGCCAAGAGTTTCAGACCTGAGCCTGACCCTGCAGACATCCACCCTGAGACTGCAGCAGGATCTGGGAGAGTGATGGGAACTCAACCCCTCCATGACTCCCACTGACTTCAGTGAGCTCAGGGAGCTTTTGGAAAACACTCTCAGGCACGGGGTGGGATCGTGGGGGTGTCCTGTGCAGGGCCAGGGGCTGGACTGGATGATCACTGCGGGTCCCTTCCAATTCGGATATTTTATGGTCTATGAGGTCATTTTGCTTGGGAACCCTGGGGTCTCCTGTAAGGTCAGCAGAGCCTCCAGCCAAGGGTGGTGACTCTTCTCCCCCATCCCCAAGGCCATCCCAGCTGTTTTCCACAGCAATCCCATACCTCAGTGGATAAGGAGGTGTTCAGAGAGCAGGAACCCCAGCAGGGTGGGCTCATTGCTGCCTGGGCATGGCACAGGGACAGGAATTTCCTGATGGGCCCAGGGTGCTGACCTGCTGGAAAGGGATCAGGAAAGAGCTAAACCATCACTCCAGGCCTGGAAAGCAGCCTCCCAGTGTGAGCCTTCCCAGCTCTTTCCAGGGAAGGCAGGAGGTAGCTTGGTTGTGATCCATAAATAACTTTCTAGGAAGCTGCAATAAACGCAGGGAGCACTAAAAATACCGAGGGGCTGGGCAGGGTCTGCCGGGGCAGAGCAACCCCCAGCAGTGCCAGGACATTGCCACCCATCCATGGGCATCCAGGCTCATTCCCACTCTCATGGGACACCCGTGAGGTGTTTTAGGAGCCCTGCTGAGCCATCCCTGTCCTGCAGCAAATGGGAAATCTGTATTCCCATTTGTATTCCTGTGCTCCAAAGTCCCAATGCAGCAGTTCAGGGGATGCCTTGTGCAGCCACAGGGATGCTCCCCGGGAATATTATCCCGAGAGCCCAGTGGAGCACGGCACCAGCAAGCACTTCCTTTTTCCAGTGGCTCTGGTGCTCTCATAGCAGGTCTGGGATGTGCTGCACTCCTGGCCCTGCCCTCCCTGGGCTGTGCAGAGATTTCTCATCTGCTCTGCTCACCCAGCAGGGAAAATCCATGGTGTCCCAGCACACAGGGGCTGGAGCGAGCCCCCAGCCTGGGGGTGTGATGTGAAGCCAGGATCCATCCCCTCGATCCTGCTCTGTCAGCACTGTTGGATCCAGCAGTGTGGTGATAAATGGCTTTTTTGGGGCACAGGGACACTCTGGCCGGGCACAGAGAGCTGCAGCTTGGGAGGCAGGGAGGAAATAGCTCAGCTGAAACAGAAAATAAATTTTAGAGCAGTGTAGTGACCTCCTCACTGCTGGGCTGGGGGAGGGGGCTGTGACTGAATCCCAAACCGGGGGAAAAGTCTCTGCTCTGCATCTGCTGCGGGTCGGCTCATCCCGTGGGAATCGGGGCAGCAGCCGTTCCCTCGGCACAGCCTTTGTTCCCAGAGGGGACAGGCCGAGGGACAGTGGTCAGCGAGAGCTCCCCTGGCTCTGTCCTGGTGTTTCCCCTGCAGAGAAGTGTCCTGAGAAAGAGAAAAGCCCATTTGCCTGCCCCATTTCTGCCCCTGCCCTGCATGGTCCTGGTGGGAGGGTGCCCAGGGAGAAGCATTGGCCCCCAGAGTGCATCAAGTCTGGCCTTTTCCTGAGAAAAGCTGTCATTTATTTTCATTACTTGGACAGGAGGTAAAATTGGAATCACAGAGCCATGGATTTTAAGCTTAGGCTCCTTTTTGAGTTGGTGTAATTTAAGTGAGTCTGACAGCACTGGGTGAGAAGCTGCAGGCTCAGGGAGTCGTGCCTTGCCCTGAGATGAAGTAGAGAAGGAGGAAATCAAAAATTCAACCAAGCCAACTATGTATTCGTACAAACCACGTGTATTTGGTGAAGGGTCTCTGCTGCTGCACTGAGCCCAGGTGGGGCCTGGTGGAGCCTGGTGCTCCCCCACAGCAGAGCCAGGGCTGCAGCCCTTCCCAAAACAAAGCCCGTCCTCAGAGCAGCACCAGAGTTGTTTTGAGGGCTGAGGACACCTGCAGGAAGCGAACCAGATGATGCAGGTTCTCAAAATAACCAAAACAATTCAAAGAAAGAGGAATTCTGGCCTTTCCTCCGCTCTGCTGGCACTGGGGGGGCTGGGGGCTGGCAGGAGCTGTCAGTACTGGGGAGGTTTGTCCCCCTGCACCTCAGCTCTGTTCCCTGGGGGTGTCACTGCCCTGGGAAGATGCTTTGGAGCTGCTGCCAGCAGCAGCACAGGTGTGGTTTCTGCTGGGAATGGGAAACGCCAGGGCTGCCCAGGGCGGGAGGGCTCTGTGCTGGGGGAGCTCTGTCTCCAGCCAGTGCCAGCTTCCTCAGAATCCTGGAACGCTTTGGGTTGGAAGGGACCTTAACCATCATGCCATCCCAGCCCTGCCACGTGCAGGGACGTTTTCACACCAGGCAGCTGCTGGCCGCCGTGGCCCTGGCGCTGACACCCTCCTTGTCCTGCTCCCTCCCCTCCAGGTGTCCCCTGCGAGCGCGACCGCCTGACCTTCGCCTTCTGCCAGACGCTGCGGCTGCTGGGCAGGTGCCACCTCCCGACCGTGCACCTGCAGTGCTGCCGGAGCTGCCGCCAGCACGGGCTGCTGGCAGAGCCCGGCCCGGACCGCGGCCACCAGCGGCTCTCCCGGAGGTGACAGCACTGTCCCCAGGGCGCCGGGACCCGCGGGGCTCCCTGTGGCTCCCCACGGCCAGGACTGGTGGCTCTGCCACGGAACCCGGTGATGCCCGGGTTCTCTGATTCCTGCTACTCTCTAACGGTGCTCAAACCATCCGTGGGGCTGGGCTGCGGCTGCTCCCCACGGACCTTCCAGGACCTGCCGGGGTCACGCTGCCCTGGGAGACCAGCGGGGAAGGTTTGGGGGAAGGGACGCTGAAAGCAGCAATAATTCGGGGAAGATCTCTCAGAAGTGCTTATGGTGCTATCATTTGACATTTGCAGCCTCTCGAAGGTGTTGGCTGGCCAGCACAAACCTTGACTTTTATTATTATTTTTATATCTCTGAAGTGAGCATCCAACATTCCACCGGCTCTGCCGACCCTTTGGGGTAGGGATTTTTGGGTTTTTTTCTTTAAGGGACTTGAAGCTGGCAACCCATTCCTGTAATTTTCATTAAAATGTTTACGCACTGAAGCTAAATAGATTTAATTTAAGAAGTGGAGACAGGGCAGAGGAATAAAATCTCAGCTTCAGTTGGGCGTGTGCAGGGCTCTGTACCCCATGTCCCCACTGCTGGCTTTCTCTGCCAAAGCCATTGATGTGTCCCTCTGGAGCAGAGGGGATCATCAGGGACACCAAGGTTTGGAGTCCACCCTTGCATGCTTTCGGGCAGGAGAGGGAAGCTGCCCTGGCAGTGAGTGCCACATCCCCTCCCTCGTGGGCAGCCAAGTGCTCAGTCCCTGCATTTCTCTATGTGTAGCAGCGTAATGCTCAGTTAAGGTGTTTTTCTGTGGCCTTACAGGCTAAACCCCTTTTTTCCTGCTTATCTAGATTCTCCTCTGTTAAGGTTAGCTGATTTTTAACTAGAATATCCAATTTACTCTGAGGCACAGCCCCTGCTGGCTGTGCTCCCAGAGTGGTGTGGGAACAAATCCCTCTCTGTCTCGGGGAGGATTTGCTGGCAGGTTGGTCTCTGGAGGAGGGCAGGAGCATTTAGGTGGGAATTCCTTTCCCTATTACTCTGCAGGCTGTGGAGGGTGCCCAAAACCTTGGGGATCTTGAAGGGCAGCCCTCGCTGCACTGGGCAGAGTCAGGCTGGAGCCCGTCCTGGGCTGCAGAGCTCCAGGTGCATCTCCCTGGGCTGTCGGGAGCAACAGTCAGTCCAAAAGGGAAATTCCTGTGTGTGATTTGTATGTAAAACACAAGCCATGACTTCACCACTTGTGCTTTATTCCGTTCCAAGGTGCTGTAAAGTTTTTTTTGTGTTCCAAGAGCCTGTGTCCAGTCCTGGTTTCTTTGTCCCTGTCACCCTCCCAGGACTGCAAAGGGACAACCCTTATGTTGGGGTCTCATGGCCACAGCTCATGAGTGTGTTAAATTAAACAGTTACTGAAGGAAACAGGTGGGTTTCACATTTTCTCCTCCCCGTGGGGAATTCCGAAGGTTTTCAGTTAATTGGAGGTGGTTCAGGCACTGGCAGCAGGAAGGAACGATCAGTTTGCAGCCGAAAATCATTCACAGCTGCTGTTTGCAACTGGGATTTGTTGATTAAAACATGAGCTTGGGTTGGTGGGGTAAGTCAGCTCTGCAATTCAATTTATTTGTGGCACAGGATCCGGTGAGCCCCTCCTGTGGTGCCTTTCCACGTGCAGGGTCCCATCTGTGCCTGGTTGAAGGCACAGGACAATCCTTCCCGCGGGACACCAGGCCATTTTTAGGCACAAGCCAGGCCTCCCAGCAGCACAGAAACTGCATTATCAGTGACAATAAAACACATCTGGCTTAAATATCTGCAATATTTTCTTTCAGTGAGACACCTCGAGTGAGTGTCTCTGGAAAGAGGCTCTTCACAAGGGCCTGGCGTGACAGGAGGAGGGGGAGAGGCTTCCCACTGACAGAGGGCAGGGTTGATGGGATATAGAAATGCCTTTTTTCTTCTTCTAAAGATGCTTTTATTGTCTCAACACAAGCAGGATGTTATTCAGACAGAGCTGCTGCAGTGGGGTGAAAGGGAAGGAGGAAAGGGCTCAGGGATCAAAAGATGTTTGAAATAAGATCATGGAATGGTTTGGGTGGGAAGGGACCTTGAAGCCCATCCAGTTCCCCCCCGTGGCAGGGGCTGGGACTGGATGGGCTTTAAGGTCCCTTCCCACCCAAACTATTCCATGATTCCATGATCTCCTGGACGACTCTCTGAGGGAGCCTTTTGGCTTCAGACCAGGAGTCAGACCTTTGTGCCTCCCTTGGTCACCTCCAGACGTTTCCATGCTGGAGACAGGAAGGAAGAGGAGCTCGTTAGTTGGGAAGCAGCAGCTGCTCCTAGAGGAGTTTATTTGTGTTTCAGATCCCTGGAGCTCTCCTGGCAGAGCACCTGTGGCTGGCAGCTCCCAGACCTCACCCAGGGCCTCTGTCCAGCCCAGATGACCTCAGCTGGAGGATTTTAATTCCCAAGGAGCTAGAGAGGTCATCAGTCCTTCATCGGCTGCAGGGACAGGGGAGGGGCACGGTCCCAGCCCAGGCAGGTGAGGAGGCAGCAACCCAGAGAGACCAGGAACAGCTCAGCTCCCACCTGTCCTCCCCAGAAAATAATGAGATGGGTTTATTTTCTTTATTTCTTTATTTTCTCTTGTCCTACTACCCAGAAAGGGTTCACAGGCACAGCACAGAGGGGCAGCAAAGCCAGGACAGCGAGGGAAGGATTTGAAAAGTGTCACTGGTTTCTCTTTTTGTTTGGATTTTAATTGGCAGCTGACCCGGTGGGAAACAGCCTTCACCCACCCACCTCGGGGTGCTGCACTCCATCTGCTCATCCCGGGACTGCCTTTTGCAGGGGGACATTCCCGGTGGGAAGCCAAGCACAGAAAACGGGAGGGAGGGAAAGGAGCTTGCCCCGCTCCTCAGCTGGTACCAAGGCGCGGTGTATTTGCTCACCCGGAGCAACCATTTGGTTGGGAAATTCAATAAAGCTGTTCCACGTGTGCTGTAGGAGGGGAGGGCTGCCACAAACCCGCAGCCCCCGGCCCCTGAGCTGCACCGAGGGAAGGCTCAGCCGGGTGTAAGCGTTTGGAAATGTCTACGTGCTAAAAATAGCTCTGTCTCTACACGCCAACTGCTCCGCTGCCATCTGCGGTGAGTAATAGTTACCCCCCGAGTAAAGGGTGTGCAAACACGAGCCCCGCGCACGGCCCTGGGGCCGCCTGGACAGAGGAACAGTCCCCGTCCCTCCTCCTCCTCCTTGCAGGGACCCGCAGCCAGGGCATCCGGGATGGAAACGGGAATTCAGACCTGGCAAAGGGGCAGAAGGAGGGTGCTGGCTCTGCCTGGGGGGAGCGGGGAATGTTCTCCGTGTTCTGCCGAGGTTTGAGGCCAGGCAGGAGCTACACCTGGGCTCGGGCTGTTCCCTCTGCTTGGGGGGAGATCTGATGGGGAGGAAGGTGCCCGCCAGCAGCTGCCCTGGCTGAATCCCCCCAGCTCCGAGTTTTTAGGGGTTTGCTGTGCTCTCTGCTCCTCTCACGTCCCCCCTGGGCTGCTCGGAGCCTCTGGAGAGGTGGAACCCCAGGAGTGCCGGGACACCTCGGTCCCCGTGGCGGGGAGAGAGCCCAGCCCCTTCCAGCTCAGAGTATTGCGTGATTTACCCCAGAAAACAGCAGCGAGAGGGCAGAGCCGCCACAGCTCAGCTCCAACCCTGCCCTGTCCGGTCCTCCACCTCCCAGCTTCTCCAGAAAGCACCTGGATGGGTCTGCAGCCGCAGGGATGCTGCTGGTGACGGGCACCGGGAGAGCCCGCGGGGTTCCCGGGATGGCCCGGGGCGGGTGGAAAGGCTCCTCCCGGCCCTGCAGTGCCGCGGGTTGCTGGTGCCCTCTGCAGTTGTCCTTCCCTGCTGTAAATGCAAAGGATCCATAATCCGAAGGGACAATTTTAGCACTTTTTGATATAGGTGAGGGCCGTGACCCGTGTGTGTCTTCCTGGGTTTGGAGGAACATCCCGTGTTCACCTCCAGTCCTGCCCGATAGGATCCCCTGGAGCTGCTCGTCCCGGTGTCTCCTGCTCCCTGGCTGTGCCTCTGTCACCCCCAGTGTCCCCAAAGCCTCTGCCCACCCCGGTCTGTCCATCTGCGATGGGGATGGACAAAGATCCCAAGCCCAGTTAAAATGGAAACGCTGGAAAGTGCAGCAGCTCCCGGGGAGCCACCTCCCAGTGCCCCAGGAATGACCCAGTGCCTGGGGAACTGGGAATATTCCAGGTTTCAGAGGTCTGGTTTTGGGATCTGGCCCATTTCCCCAAATTGTTGTTCTGGAAGAGAACTTTTAAGCCCCAGCACAAAGCTCTCAGGGCTAAGGACCCCAGGGCACTGCAGAGAGGTCACTTTATGGTCACCAGAGCATCCTATTCCCTGTCCTCCAAGCTTTGGTCAGAGCTGGGGATGCAGTTCTGGCAGTGCCACCGAGCAGTGCAGGTGGCACAGAGAGCACCCAGGAGCCCCTCCGGGGAGAGGAGCTGCTATCTCATGGCCACAGAGCCTCCTTGCTGGCAGAGATATCTGCATTCTGAAAAGAAAACATCAACCTCCCTGCTGGAGAGCAAAAAAAGAAAGCAAATTCCAGGAAAGAAGCCTACAGATAATGGCAGCTCAGGCTCCCTGGAGCGTTTGGCCCATCCCTGCAGGAATTACCTGCCTGGACCCCTTCCCTGCAGCGGGGTGGGATGCAGGACCTGTCCCCTGTGCTGGGGTACAAAGGAGCTTGAAATGTAACTAAAATTTGCTTGAAGCTGAGTAACTGGAGTTAAGTATTTTTCTTCACATGCGCAGGAACGTGTGGGGGAAAAGGGGATTGTTCTCTCCCCTACCTTTCTCCCCCCACCTCTTTAATTAATTTTTTCAGCTAATTTGGCACTTGAGGGGAGGGGCCTGGCTGTGCCATGGAGCAGTTCACAAGGGGAACTTGCCCCCTGTTTGTAACACTGGAGTCCATTCCATCATTCCATGCCCTCAGGGAAGCTTTATGGGGATTATTAAAATTGCCACAAATCCCTGAAATCCCAACAGATGTTTGCCAAGGATCCCAAGGATCTCTCACCCTGGAAGCAGCCACAAACCAGCAGCACTCCAGGGAGGAGCAGCTCCCCAAATCCCTCAGGAGCCACCTGAGACCTGAACAGCCTCATTTCCAGGGAAAGGTAAATCCATGCTCAGATCCAGAGTCGCACTGGAAACAAACCCTGGGGAATGTCTCCAGTGAGAAAGGAGGAGAAAAGATCTCATCCTTAGGGAAACTTCACCCTCAGCGTGGTTATAAAGCAAAGCTTCCAGAATCAGAAATGTGTAACATTAACAGGGAAAAGAGCACAAGTATTTAGCAGGAATTGTGTGTCCCAGAAAAAATCTCCTTGTTCTAGTCCAGTTCCTCAGCTCCAAATTCTTTTTCTGAATTAATTTCAGCTTTAATGTCTATCAACAGCAAAGAAGATGAATGAAATTAATTTCTCTAATAGAAATCTAAACTTAATCCTTAAGAAAAAGCCAAAATACATTTGGGACCCAGAAAGCAGCACTTCAGTACAAGAAATTTGTTTTATTTTTACAGTGCAGTGATTGAAACAATGTAGAAATTTAACCTGCAAAACTGAATTTATATGACAACGTGTCTCAGAAGGCAATGCAGATGTCTTGCTCTCAATCACAAAATATTCCTCTGGACACCAAAAATTACAAACTCCCAGCACCACACACTGGACTTTCTTTAGAGACTGATTCCTCATAATTTAAATCTATTTTATAAACGATTTCTCTTTAAAAAAAACCACATGGAAGATAAAAAGAACTCAAGCATTCAACCCAAGGCCTCGGTTGCTGTGATTTTCCTCAGCTTGCAGCAGGGCTGTGCCAGGGGCAGGGTCAGTCAGGCTCGGTCACGCACTGCTCCACGATCTCCCGCAGGTTCGGGTTCTCCATCGCTGCCGCCACCCTCTCCTTGTCATTGATCTGCTTGTTGACTGCAAAACACCCCAGGACAGGGGTCAGGAGCTCCCAGGGACACCTGAGGGTGTGGGGGTGCTCAGGAGAAGGGGACTTTGAGGAGGATTATTGGGAAATGGGGAATGAAGCAAAGGAAAGCTCAGTCACAACAAAACAACCATCAGAAATGATAATTTTTGTCACTTTTCTAGTTTAGGAAAAGGATGTAAGGTGTTCCGGTGATGTGTCCCAAAATAAAGAGTGAAATTCATGATAAATTAGTAGCCCAGGTTCTCCAGGTTCAGTCTGTAGCTATTTAAGCAAAATATCCCATTTTTGGCAGACACTGAATGCTGAAGCCCAGCCTGGACTCCAGGGCTGCTCAGGGCAGTGCCTGGCTCTGGCTGTGGCAGAACAGCCCTGTCCTGCAGGCTTTACTGCAAAAACTGACTGAGAAACACCAATTTTTGTGGTGAGGATTTTAGGAAAGCAAGATCAGCCAGTGAGGCAGCTCCTCATGTTAATTATTCAGCAGCACCTCCTTTAGTTACAAACACAACTCAACACCTGCAAGAACTACGGAGGGGGTTTTGTCACAAAACCAAAAGCAGCAGCAAGCAGGTGGTCACAGAGTCACCCAGCCTTGGGAACACCTCGATGCCACTTGGTTTTCAAGCTTTCACAGGGGATTCATCTCTGGAAAGGCAGGGGAGGAGAGGACAGAGCACAAAGAGGCTGAAGCAGCAGCATGCACAGGCTCTACTCACTGTCCTCCTCCGTGGAATGTGTGCCCTCAGAAATGTAGATTTCCAGCTAGAGGAGAGAGCAGCAGCGTTAGGAGCACCACAGCAGTGGCACATTTTCCTTCCAGGAAGGAAAACACCATCCCCACACACACACAGGGCCTGTCACCTCTGCTGCCACAGGAGGGGACTGCTGGCAAGAGCCAGCAGCTACGAAAACAGAACAACCACCCAAAAACCAGCAGCAGAGATCCTCAGGTAATTAATTTTTTTTTTTTTTTTAATTATTTTGGTCAGGCCTCTGAAGGTTTGTGAATCACTGGGTTTAATTTAGGGAGGTTGTCATTCATTCATGGGATTTAAATCAGGCTTCAAAGCAGGCACTTTACCTTGTGTCTAAAAGGCAAACATCTCTGAAGTTTTATTCTTAAACAAAGGCCTGTCAAAACAGAACACAAGAGATTTTCCTGTAAAATTCAAGGTCTGAGGTGCATTTCAGAGAATCCATGTTTAACTATCAGTGTAACTGACAATGTCCTTTTGTATTCTGAGCAGCACAAGCCACAGAGGGAAAGGGGACAAGCAGAAAGTTGTAATCGTTTTTTTTTTTTCATTTAAGAGCTGACAAATTGTCAATTAGTAACATTGATGAAATAACCCGGAGAACACAAAGAAGGAATTCTGTACTGCTTCCCAGCAGAGTTTTGAGAGGTTCTCTTTGAAGAGATTCCCTAACGTGACACAAACAGATAGACACCCCCATTTCCGTGGATTTGGGGTTTTTTTTGCTTGGTTTGGTTTTTGGTTTGGTTGCATTGCTGGTTGGGTTCTCAAGATGGAATTCCTGGTCACACCAAGAGAGTCAGGCAGGACTGAATCTGAACTGGGACTCAAATTAACCTTGTGCTCTTTGTTTCTGGCTTAATTAAAGCAATCTCACCGATGAGAGTGGCCAAGGAGCAATGAGGTACTGTTGGTGTAAACCTGATGATGACCAGATATTCATCCTCCCCTATCTCCTGCACTTCCACGCAGTTCTCCGTCACAACTTCCAGTTCTTCCAAAGTGTTGGGCTTCTCCGGGTCCCGGATAGTCCGGATTATATCTGAGGCACGAGACAAGCGAGCAGCAATAAGGAAACCTCCCTGGATTTCATAAAAGGTATTTTCACGACCACCATCCTTCCCGGCAATGTTCCTCTTTGGAAACCACAACAAACGAGCCCAGTAAGCCAAGCCCGGCCCTTCCTCCCTGCCCCAGCCCCTCGGGGCCCCCTCACCGCTCCGAGCCCTTCAGGACCCGCCTCAGCCCCGCAAGGGCAAACCGGGAGCACCCCCGGGGCTCCCCCCGCACCCTCCGGCAGTCACCGTAGACCTCGATGGCCCTGTCGTGCTCCATGGCGCGGCTCGGGGGCGCATGGCGGGCGCTACTGGCGGGGCTCCGCCACACCCGGCCCAGCGCCTGCGACAGCAGCGCCAGCACCAGCGCCATGGCCGCG
>WEKY01019289.1:0-34822 GCA_013390045.1 Picathartes gymnocephalus | reverse complement strand
CGGGGACGAGACGCTGCCGCGAGGGGCGGGGCCGGAAGGAGGGAGGGCCAATGGGCGGGCAGGTGCGCGGGAAACCACGCCCAGGGGCGGGGCCGCGTCCGAAGGTGGGACACGGAGGATCCCCGGGACACAGAGGGACCCCACGACAGCCCCGGGACATAAAAGGACTCCTGGAACACAGAGGGACCCCCGGGACAGCCCTGGCCGGGTCACCGGCCGCAGGGAGCCAAGGACGCGGCGTTGCCGGGTTTTAGGAACGCTCTAAACACGGACAGAGTGAGAAAGGAGAGGTTGTTTATGCTGCGCACGGTGCGCGGGGAAGGTTTCACAAATCAAGTACGGCAGGGAGTAAAAATCGGGAGAATTTGTACACTGGAGTTTACATAAACCCGCCTATCTGCTGAGAACATCTCTTTGCGTTTAAAAGAGGGGCTAAAGGTGAAAATGGTGCCTTTGTGGGGGGTGGGGCCCATCTGCAACAGAGATTAGAGGAAGGGACAGGGAAAAGACACGGAGAATTATGCTTAAAGATAAAGAAAATTCTGCTTAAACACAGGTGCGGCAGCCGCGGTCTGGCGGGGACTACAGCTCCCAGCGTGCATTGCTGCGCAGCGGTGCATGCTGGGAGTTGTAGTCGCGGCTCGGCGCCGTCCAGCTGACCGGAACGAGGGGCGGCCGCGCCCGGATGGCGGCGGCCGGGGGCAGCCGTGTCGGGCGGCTCTGAGAACGAGCAGGAGGAGGAGGAGGAGGAGGATGGCGGCGGAGGCCGGGGCCCGGACGGAGCTGCGTGTGCTCCTGGTGCCCCGCTCGGGGGAGCCGCGGGACGCGGCGCGGGTGCGGCTGAGCAGAGCCCGGGACGCCCTGGGCACCGTGCTGCTGTCCGGCGGGATCCACCTGGAGTCGCTGTGGCCGGGCGGGGCCGGGCGGGCCCGGGGCAGCGTCCTGCCGGGAGCCTGGGCCGAGTGAGTGCGGGTCGGGCGGGGCGAGGGGAGCCGGGGCTGCAGCCTCGGAGCGGGGAGTGCTCCCCAGCGCTGGGCCGTGTCTGCCGGCTCAGCTGGGTGCGCTCACGGCAGCTGATCCGAAAGGCAACGCCAACAAAAAGCGTTTGTCCGTCGGGTTTCTGGCTTCACACCCGCAGTGGCTGCGCGTCCCCTCTGCCCGGGGCCAGCCCGGGGTGACACGGTCACATGGTGGCTTTAACATCTGCTCTGGCAGCTTCCGCGCTGAGCCAAAGCCGCGGTCACGCTTCGGTTCTGAGCTTCGGCAGTGTCCAGCAGTACCGCTGAGAGACTCCCAGAACCCCAGCTCGGGCTGGGAGGGACATTAAAGCCCGTCCCGTTCCCCTCTTGCCATGGGCAGGGACACCTCCCGCTGTCCCAGGCTGCTCCGAGCCCTGTCCAGGCTGGCCCGGGACATTCCAGGGGTGGGACAGGGCTCTGCTCTCTGGTTTGTCCTGCCCCATCCTGGGCTGGTCCCTCTGTGCCCCCTCCCCATGGGCACGGAGCAGGTGTGACGCACCTGGAGAGTTTGTCAGCCCAAAAACCAGGGAAGAACTCGGAAATGGATCTTGTGTTCTGCTGTGCCTCGCTGGCAGAGCGGGTGTTCTCCCTCCTGGGAATCCCGAAGCAGAGCATCCCTCGTGTCCTGGGTGGCTAAAGGGAAAAAACCCTTTATCCTAGAGAGGAGCTGGGATTCCTCGGGCTCTGCGGTGCCGAGGATGAAGCAGTTCCAGTGCTGGGAGGGACGGGGTGGCAGCAGGGTCTGCACTGCTGGAGGGAAAGTGTTGTCCATCAGGAGGGCACATCCAGAACTGCTCAGCGTGGGAAATGGGCAATAAAGCCATTAATCCTCCTGAATTTTTATCTCCAGCTTCATGTGGGACAGCACAGAAGATGATGGTTTGCAATCAAACAAGAGAAAACTCCTGGCTCTTGCTCAAAGCCACGACCTGTTTGTCTATGAATTCAATGTAGAAGATGGAAAGCACAACCCAAATGCCCTGCACAGTTGTAAGGAAGAGACTCTTAAGAAGCTCCTTGAAGCTGAAAACATCAGTGAGTAACTTTCAGTGTGTTCCAGGTGTGAGGTTATTGCAGGTCTGGTTCTGCTGCTCCTGGTGGGATGGATCAGCAGTGGGCTTGAGCACCAGGGAATTCCAGGTACCTCCACACTGATCCAGGGTGATCAGCAGGATTCGTGGGCTTGAAAAATAATGGGGACATTTCTGAATTCAAAGGTGGCCTTGTTAGAGATAATTAAACTCTTGCAGGTTTGTGTGTGGATGATATGAAGTTAAAATAAATTTAAATAAAATATATGCATCCCAGGTGTCTCAAATTTTAACTTTAATATTGGCACTGATGGGAGGAGAGCAGAGGGCCCCTCAATAACCCTGCAAAGACTAATTAAACATTTAAGCTCGTGTTTTATGGTCAGCAAACATAGTGTGCAGTTAGAATGAGCCTATGGTGTTTTACATGTTCTCCCAAAATATTTTATTTCCAAAGTTTGTAGCTTTTCAGTGCTGACTGAAATACTACTTTGTGCTGATTTTTTATGTTCTTCGTAGTATTGTCCTCTCAAAAAACCACATTAAAAGTTTTCGGAAATTGTTCTAGAATTAGTGCCCCTGGCAAAGGAAGTGAGATTTAAATCCAACCACCCCAACTCACAGCCCCAGCTTCTGTTAGGATGGAACAGGGGCGATGAATTTGAACTGCCATTTTCTGGGGATTCCTTTACAAATCAAAGGTCCCAGCTGGCTGTAATCCGAAATCTAAATATCTTTAAATTTACAGGTCTGCCTTCAGCTTTCTCTGTGAAGCTTCTGTCTTTTGGAAACAACCAGTGCAAACTTCTGCTCAACCAGTTTATCCTCGTGCAGCTGCCCTGTGCTGGGCCCGCAGAGAGCTGTGCCTGCTTCCCCCTGGCTCTGCCTGCAGGAGCTCTGGGGAGAATTGCAGACTCCCACTTCTGCAGGGGGGTCCTGTTCCTGCTGGACAGCGCTGGCTGGATTTGTATCCTTTGCAGGAGAGACGGGGACAATCATCTGGAAAAACAAAGTTGCTTTTCTTTGCTGTCAGGGCCGAGCAGAAATTCCTTTAAAAGCATTTAAGTGAGATGCCTGCCAAGAAGGTTGTGTGTCCCAATCCTGGTTATTGCAGTGCCACAGTTGTGTATCCTGGGCTTCCCAGCACCCCCCTGGGGATGTTTCCCTCTGGATTCATGGGTTTCACTGACAGGTTTGATTCGTGGGTCTGGCTATAAGAGGCTGACATCTGCTGTCACCTAATTCCTTAATGAAAACAGAAATGATCTGCAGGCACACAGGGAGTCAGAGCTTGGGAGGCAGATTTGGGATGAGCTCAGACCTGTCAGTTCCACCAGCTGCTGCATTTCACCTGTTCCTGCTCGCCTTCCAAAGTACAATAAAGTCAGGTTGCCTTTCCCTCCTCCTGGAGCCAAAATCCCCCCCCTTCCCCTCCTGAGTAACTCCTCTGCTGGGCACTCCAGGGCCTGGGCTTTTCCTTCATGCTGTTTACAGATATATTTGGCTGCTCTGATGGTGCCACCCTAGGCAAGGTCAGCGTGGCCCTGGCAGCCGGGCAGGGGGAGGGCCCCGTGTCCCCCCTGGCTGCCCTGGCAGTGTCCCCTGACCTGGGCACGGCCGTGGTGACCAACGCCTGCCACGGTGCCCTGGCTCTGCAGCTCCACTCCTACTTCAGGTACAGCTCCAGGGGGGGATTTGGGCTGACCTGGCCTTGCCAGGTCCCTGACCCTCGGCCCGTGCTCGTTGGGCTGCTGGCAGCTCTTTGCTCTGAGTTCTGGGCTGGAGCAGAAATTTCCTCTTTGTTGAAGGGTTGTCCTTTAATTATTTCCTCTGATTTATTCTCTGTGACTTTACAAAGGGAAACGTATCTATAACATCTCTTTATTTTAATTTATCTGTTAATAAAGAGATAAACTTTGTCTTGCACTTCGTATTTTTTCCAGGAAGATGAGCTGCTCACCAGGGGTGGGTGGTGGCACCTGTTAGAAATGCTGTGGGAGTATGGAATTATCAAACTCTGCTTGTACAGCTGTGCTGATTTAGCTTGATAAATTAGGGCCAGGTGGTAATTGAGAGGTGGTGTCCACCTCAAAGGAAGGAGCATCATGTTTTGATGGTTGCCCTGAGAGCTCCTGGAGGAGTTAAACGTGGAAAAACCTCTATAAATCATCTCAGCAAGGTGGAATTTTGTATTTATTTCTTTGCAGACAGTTCCCTGAGCATTTGTTCTGCAAGAGAGATCCTGAAAATCTTCCAGTGAAGCCTCCAGAGGGGCTGGATGAGGATGAGCTGGCCAGTTCTGAGCACAGCATGGAGCTCCTGTCGTCACCTTTCCGCACAGACAGGTACAGAAGGCAAAAACCTCCTGGCACAGGCTGGACTTTGCCTCCTTTGGATCACTGGTAATAAACTGCTGATTTATTTTTTCAATTCGAGTTGTGACAGGTAAAATCAGCCCATTCTGCTGTAAGTATTTTGAATTTAGAGTGGACCAGAACAGCTTTACTTGGCATTAAACAGCTTCCAAACAGGAACTGCTGCTCAGGGGTTACCTTTAAATCTTAGAGTATTGATACTAATGAAACATGTCAATTATAACTTGACGTAAGAAAGACTCAGATCTGGAATTAATTCTGTTCTACTGTTGTTTAATTGATGGGGCGTTTTCTGTGAGGAAAAGAAAACTTTTACTAAAAACGTTAAACGTGGATGTTGTCAGCTACTGCAGCTGTGATCACTCAGCTTGGCTGCAGGGAGTGTTTAAATGCAAATAAATAGGCCACGGTAAGGTTCAAATGCAGGGTGCTGGGTGGATTTTACAAGCTTAAAGTGCATTTTATTTACTGAGAGAGCTTCATCTGCCTTGTTCTTGGAGTGATACCTGGTGCTCCAGGTGACTCTGTCCCCTCCCCAGGTCCTGGAAGGCACACTTATCCTCACTGTGGGACAGAGTACGGAGGAGACGAGCACCAGCTTCTCCAAATTCGGTGAACGACCTGAATTTGCCTTGGTATCAGTTTTTCACCCATCTTGAAGATCACGATCCTGAACTTTGTGAGGATCCAGAGAAGATGGTGGCCTGTGTTCCCCGGGCTGTGACGTGGCTGGCGTCCCGGGCTCTCCAGAGCCAGGGTGCAGCCCCTGGGGATGCAGGGCAGCGCTGGGCACAGATCCCCGTGGCAGCAGCGCAGGGAGCGGTGGCACTGGAGTGCAGACTGGTGACTGCAGCTAAGGCCGTGTTCCTGCTGCGGGCCCGGGACACGGGGCTGTCTCTGGCGCTCTGGGATTTGGAGTCCCAGGCCGTGACGTGTTCCCACTTTGGCAGAGGCAGTGCCTATGTGGAGTGCGGTGCAGAGGTGCCGCTGTGTCTGCTGCTGACAGGTGAGGGGTCATGAACTGCCCTGAGACAGCTGCTTTGGGGGTTCCCAGTGTTTTACCTGGCTGCTGCTGGGTGACTTCCATTGCGTCCTGCTCGGCTGAAGCCCAGCTGGAGCCGCTGCAGCTTTGCCTCACTTTTGGAAGCAGCAGTGGGTGGAAACGCTGCTGCCCAGCAAGCGCCGGCTCTGTCCTCAGTTATGGCTTGGTTCTGTCCTTCAGAGCGTGGCCTGTCCCTGGTGCTGTTCGGGTTGACCCAGGAGGAGTTTCTGAGCAGGCTGATGATGTTTGGCAGCGCTGCAGTCGTGGACTCCGTGTGTCACCTCAACGGGTGGGAGAGGTGCTCCATTCCCATCCACGCCCTCGAGGTAAGGGAAGCTTAAAGAACAAGCTCCTGTACACAGCAAGCTGCTGCTTTCGAGTGTTGAATGCTGTTCAGCAATGTCAGCGTGGGTTTAGACACAATTAAAAGCACGCCCCAAACCTAGGGGCAAAAGGAAGTGGTTTAGTTATTAAATGAGCAGTAAAAGCCCGAGCAGGTGAGTGAGCCAAAGGAGTGCACATTAATGAATTAAATGAAGTATAGTAAGTGCACATTAATGAAGTAAAACAGAATAAAGCAGCGCTCAAAATTCCCTCTTAATTGCACCCGAAAGCAATTTTGCCAATTTCTGCCGCAGTTTTTGTCCTCTTGCAAAATGCTAAATTTTAAAAGAAATCCTTGGAACTGGATTTTTGGGTTTATTATACTACGCTCATGAAATTGCTGTAAGCTTATTCAGAGTCCTGGTTCTCGTAGCATTTACTTTTTATTGCTGCAGTAACATTTTGTGTGTGAAGATGCAGGGCAGGCTTTGAGCAGGGTCACCTGGTTATTTCAGGCTGCAGGTGCTGCACACAGAGTTGAAATTCCCTCTGTTTTTCTGCATGTTTGTCAGTGCAGATGAAGAGTCCCAGCAGTAAGTGCACGATGTGTGGGTTGGGAATCCCTGCCTAACTGTTCTGTTTCGTGTTTGTCTAGGCAGGTTTGGAAAATCGCCAGCTGGACACAGTGGACTTGTTCTTAAAAAGCAAAGAAAGTGTTTTCAGTCTCTCTGCACCCTGCCCTGGCCCTGAGCACCCTGGGGACAGTGGCTCCCAGTCCTACCTGAGAAGTAAGTGAAGAACCTCCAGCTGCAGAGAGTTGTACTGAATTCCCTTTCTCCCTGTGGCCGTGGGTGGGATGCAGATTTTGAACTCTTTCTGGAACCACTGCAGATTTGGAGGAGCTCAGGCCAGCTTTAAACCTGCTCTGCTCAGCAATCCAAGACAATGATCTGGAGCCTCACAGCAAACACTTCTCCGAGCAGCTGCTGAACCTCACCCTGGCCTTCCTCACCAAGCAGCTGGAGGAAATCTTTGTGCACACAGAGGGTAAGATGGCTCGTGCTGGGTCACATCTGGTAACGTGTCGTCATTTAAGTGAGTAGGGACAGCTAATTCTTCCAATTAAAAGCTTAAAATTGCTTAGGATTAACATAAAAGTACTAGAATTAAGTGGGTGAAAGATGTTCATCCCTGTGTTTTAGATTGGACTTACCTGACTGGTAATTGGTTGGATTAATACAAAATTTCAGTTCTCATTTCTGGTCCCTGGGCAGGAAAAGCCCTCAGTGGGGGCAGGGAGCTCTGTGGGGTCGTGGCTGTGCCCTGCCCCAGGGTGTGCTGGGCTGTCACTGCCTGTGCAGGGGACAGAGCTGTTGTGCTCTTCCCTCTGAGGGGTTTCTGTTTCTTAATCAGCACATTTATTAATCCAGCATTGCTAAAGATTAAAATCCTGTTCGTTCCCGTTGAACTGATGTCTTGGATGCTCTTGGCAGAACCTGATAAATTCCTGCAGAAGGCTGCAGACATTTTAACTGATTACATCATAAAACTGAGAAAATTCCTGAGGAAATACCCTCGACCACCAGTAACTCCAGGGCACACGGGGGCTGACCTGGATGAGGACCTGCCTGAGATAGAAGAGAGCCACGAGTGGGAAAAACTGACCCCAGAGGTGAAAATGAGTGACCCACTTTTTAACTACTGTCACTAAGTTTATTGAAGGAGCTCTTTAATGTGAAAATATCTTAAAGTATCGGGGAAGAAAATCAGCATGGGGGTTATAAGGATAGATCAGCTTGTTCCCTGTTCTTCTAGGAAGTCATCGCTCAGGCCATCCTAAGCAACAAAATCCCAGAGGCCCAGATCTTTTTCCGAAGGCAGCAGCATCCTGCTGAGAGTCTCCAGGAGTTCATGCAGGCTGGCCTGAGCCTGGTCTACGACTCTCTGCTGAGGGGCAGCACCAGGGAGGCCTCGGAGCTGCTGAGGAATATGGTGAGAGGGGTTCAGGGATGCTCACCCTGCTCTGAGATCAGTGACGGGCAGGGGCAGCTCCTCGGGGCCCTGGGGCAGCGATGGTTCTGCCAGAGACAGGTGGGATGGCAGTGAAAGGGGCTGGTTTGAGGAGCTGCGGGGGAGCCTGGCTGGGGCTGTGTTTGTGAGCAGCACAGCGAGGCTGGCTCTGCCTGGGGAGGGGTCCCAGGGGCTGCACCCCAGGGCTGGGGACACCCGGCACATCCCCCCGGGAGCTGCTGCCACGGGCCTGATCGTGTGCTGTGGAAGGAAAGCAGCTGTGTTTGGTTGGAATTTTTGGTGTGTTCTGTGGGCTCATTTCACAGTGAGTGTCTGCTTTGTGCCAGGGCTTTGACGTCAAGCAGGAGTTGCACAAGATCTGCTTCCACACCCAGGACAGGCACGTCCGAGAGCTCCTGGTGAGTGCAGCTGAGGCTGCTTGGAGCCCAGCTCTGAGCCTGGTTAAAGCCCAGCTCTGAGCCTGTGAGTGCAGCTGAGCCTGGTTAAACCCAGCTCTGAGCCTGGGGAGTGCAGCTGAGCCTGGTTAAACCCAGTGCTGAGCCTGGTTAAAGCCCAGCTCTGAGCCTGGGGAGTGCAGCTGAGCCTGGTTAAACCCAGCTCTGAGGCTGTGAGTGCAGCTGAGCCTGGTTAAACACAGCGCTGAGCCTGCTTAGAGCCCAGCTCTGAGCCTGGGGCGTGCAGCTGAGCCTGGTTGGAACCCAGCTCTGAGCCTGGAGAGTGCAGCAGAGGCTGTTTGGAGCCTGTGAGTGCAGCAGAGGCTGCTTGGAGCCCAGCTCTGAGGCTGTGAGTGCAGCTGAGCCTGGTTAAAGCCCAGCTCTGAGCCTGTGAGTGCAGCTGAGCCTGGTTAAAGCCCAGCTCTGAGGCCTTGGCTGTGTTTGTGCAGGGGCAGCCCCTGTCCTGAGCTGCCTTTCAGAGCACAGACAGCCAGGGCTTTGTCCCTGCCTCCTCCCAGTGCAGTTCCTGGAACTTCCCTGCCCCTCTGTATTTGCAGCTAAAGCACAGAGCTGTAAAAATGTCATTTCTTTGTCCTGCCTCTCATCTGGTTCTCTCACACAGTCTGGGGTCATTTAAGTGTCTTGCCTCTCTTGTCATTTAAGTCCATTGCCCTCTGCTTCCAGCATTTTTTTGCTACAGCTGGTTAATTGTTTGCTCTTGCAGGGTCATTTGCAACTTGAATATAGTAAAGATAGATAAAAATTGGGGGTAGTACTTTAACAATTGGAGGTAATACTTTAATTTGAATTAAAGGTGAAAATGTTACGAGAAGAAAACTATTTTTCTGAAAAAGAGAAGAAGATGATCGACTTCGTGCATCAGGTTGAAAGCTTCTACTCAGAATCCTTCCAGGAAAATAAAGAGACTCAGTCTCTTTCCAGGTAATGTGGGTTATTAATTCCAATTATTAATTAATAACATTAATAGGATTTAAAATGTGCTGGATTCTACATTCTGTGTGATTTATTGCACTAACAAACACAGCCTTTAATTACATTAATTTCGCTGTGGCCTTCATTTGCAGAAGTCAGAGTCAGTGTGGGGACTGAGTAATTTTCTCATTAATGTAACAGTTGCTCTCATGTTCTCTCGTGACAAAGTGTTGTGTGAGTCATGACAGACTCTTGTGAGGGTGACAGAGCTCTTCTGCTTCAAACGAAGCCTTTCTAATAATAATATTAGAATTACGACTCAGTTATTGGTGTTGAGGTGTTTGCTCTCTTTTCGATCCATGATGCCTGTGACACAGCAAACTGAATAACCTGGAAAAGTCACTTGACAGTTCAATAATGCTCAAACTGCTCCGATGCTCACGATTTGTCACGTCAGCTCTGGAAAAGCGAGGCAATTCTTTCGTTCTCAAACCCTGAGCTCACGTCAGTGCCTCTGGCACTCCCAGACTGGGAGCTTTGCTGAGCCTTGCTGGGGTGCTGTTTGTTGGCCTGGGGCTGTGAGCCCGCCCTGATCCCCCCCTTTTTCAGTTGCAGCAGCTGGAGGAGGGGACAGGAGCCCTGCAGGCGGCAGGCGGTGCTGGGCTCCGAGCTGGGCTGGGGCAGCCCCGGCGCCCGGGGCAGCAGGCTCACAGTGGTGCTCAGCTGGGCTCTCTGCTGGGATGAGCTGCTGCAGGAGATGGTTCTGCTCCCCAGGAGACCTCGCCAAGGCAAGTGGTGTGGGGCTGAGAGTCAGATCTCTTTGGGAGCCAGTGCGTGGGAATAGCTTGGGCTCAGTCACAGAGGTCACTTGTTGCTGTCAGTGAAGTAAGGATGAATTTCATCCTGTTCCAGCCTGGATCTGGGCTCTTCCTGTAGAGGAGGGTTTGGCAGTAGCTGGAAGGGGCTTGCCTGAGGCGTGGCCACGTGTGAATGCCATCCTCTGCCACCTTCTGTCCCACTCCCTGCTCTGGGGAATCACTTCCAGCTCTGCCAGCACGAACTCCAAAAGCTGGAACAGTATCCTTGATCTCAGTGTTGTATTTGCAGTTGTTCGTTAAAGATAGGTACCTGGAGGGACAGGACACAGGGAATGGCTTCCCACTGCCAGAGGGCAGGGATGGATGGCAGCCTGGGAAGGAATTCCTCCCTGGGAGGGTGGGGAGGGGCTGGGATGGAATTCCCAGAGGAGCTGTGGCTGCTCCTGGATCCCTGGAAGTGTCCCAGGCCAGGTTGGAGCAGCCTGGGACAGTGGAAGGGGTCCCTGCCCGAGGAACTGGATGGTTTTTCAGGTCCCAGCCCAAACCATTCCACAATTCTGTGTAAGAAAACACCAATATTTCCCTCAGAAGCGTTTGTGTGTGCTGCTTTCACCCATTTGCCTCTCGAAACAGAACTCCAGACCTGCAGTCCCGAGGTTCTCTGGATGCACCTGACAGCCCAGCACGACTGGCCCAGTGTTTGCTCCTGGATCGAGGAGGCAGAGCCCAGCCTGGCTCCGTGTGCCCGAGCTGCCTGGCCCCCCCTGAGCCCCGACATCGTTGACAGGAGCACTCTGTGCAGCACCTACATGAGACAGGACATCCTCAACAAGCTGGCCAGGTAGGGCCCCCAAGGCTTTACACTCTCCCTCCTTCTTGTGTGAAGCCAAGGTCAGAGCAATAAAATCCGTGGTACATATTAATTTTATACTGCTCTTTTTGGAAACGGCACCAAACCACGTTGATAAATGTGGTTTTAGGCTTGTACTTCCAGGTATCTGAAAACAGCAAGAGCCCTGGGAGCACGAGCCATCCTCCTTAGCCCTTGGATGTTTCCCAGTTCTTATGTTCCTGATGCCCTCTGTAACGCAAGGGAGGAAATTGTGAGCATTTCACTGCTCACACCTCCTTCTGTGCAGTGACCTGCAGGAAGCCCAGCGTTGTTGGGGCACAGGCAGATGGGTTTTGGCACATTGTGTTTGCCTCAGGAGGGAATTAATCCCTGAGAGAGAAAGGTCTGCTCTAATTTTGAGCTGAGAACACTCATGAGAACCTCTCTGAAAGAGAGCTCTGTGATCGGTGTCTGTGCTCTTTCTGTTTCTGACAGAAAGGGAATTTTTGTCCGTTCCGAGCTGGAGGATTTTGAGCTCCTGCTGCAGAGGTTGTCGTGCCTGGGGGGAGTCCTGCAGAATCCTCACCCTGTGCCAAAATACAGCAGCGCCAGCGGCCTGGACTTCCATGCTCAGTTTGTCCTCCACTGCCTGGAGCACAGCCTGCAGTACCTGCTCTACACTTACCTGGACTATTACAGGTGGGAATGCTTCCCATCCCTCAAATCCCATTTAAGGAAGGAAACACAACTCGAACAGCTGGTAGGGAGAGTTCTCCTCAGCCCTGTCAGTGTCATTTAACAGAAACTCTGGGGCAGCGTGTGAGGTTTTAGTGTGTATTTTGAAGCTTTATTCAGATTGTCTTAATATTGTGTATTAGTCATGAAAGGAAACAATTACAGCTGTAATGAGTATAATGCTATAAGCAGTACAGTCCTAAATGAGCCAAGATAAGTTGCTCTTCAGAAACTCAGGATTTACAGAATTCAGAAACTCTGTTGAGCAAAAGTGTGAGTTGACTCCTGATATGTTCACAAATAAGGAAATTGCTGGTTTCCACCTAAGCTAGGGTTAGTTGGGCTTTGAAGGTGGTACCAATGTTAGGTATTGGAGCTATATGAATCCTTCCCACTTAATGGATACTTGGCAATTAAAATTTCTGATCTATAACTCCAGTGTAACACTGGAATTATCAAGAGAGGGTAGAAGAAAAGCCAGTACCTCATTCTCAGATTGTTTAACCAACTGTAAATGACGTCACACCCATGAGATGCTCCAAATCTTCAGTGTTGTGTTACATCCCTGGTTACAAATGCTGTGTTTTCACTGTGCTGCTCGTTTGTTTCCAGTTTAACCCCTTCCAACTGCCCTATCCTGGATAACAAGGAGCTGCACGAGGCCCATCCCTGGTTTGAGTTCCTCGTGCAGTGCCGAGGGGTTGCCAGCAGTCCCCGAGGTAGGGATCTCCCTGCAGAGCTGGGGCTGATGGCTCTGCCCTGGGCCAGGCTTTGGCACAGCTGGGTTAAAGCCCTGCTCTGCTGCAAACCCTGTGGCCATGGCCTGTCACCCCCCTGTCCATCGCTTCCTCATCTCTGAAACCTGGATTGTAATTCCTGCTTAAAGGTCTGGAGACTGCACATAAATGGGAATTATTTTGTGTATGATCATTGTTACCTCCAGTTCAGTTACAGTCCCAACAGCTTGAACAGAAGGAGAATTCGTGAGAAAATCCACATCCCATTAAAGTTAAACCTTGCTCTAGTCCCCGTGGTGCACTTTGGTTTCTCTGCCCTTGGATTGTGTGTTTGCTTCACTGAAAACCAGCAGAATTTGTGCCCCTAACTCACTGCACTTTTTAAACATTTCATCTTCTGCAGAGTCACGCGTTAACAAAAGACAAAAATAATCCCAAGTGAAATTTTTCTTACAAAGTGATCAGTGTAGGATAAGGAATTGAACCACTCCAGTGCTGAACTGTGGGGCTCAACCCCCGTGAGGCTGTGTAGGCAAAGCTGTAGTTTGAAATGGGGAAAACTGGGTAAACCTGAGCTCACCTTATCTGTGTTCATAGGCAAAGTGAGAAAAAAACCAATATTGGCAACAAAAAGTAGAAAACTCTGCATTTTCCACAGTCAGAGGACAGCTGTAACGTGGCATTGATGATTTAACGCTGCTTTTGCATGGAATTAAATGTCGCTTTTTTTTTTTTGTTTATTTTAAGATCCCAAGATGATTTTCCAGGCGAGCCTGGCCAACGCTCAGGTGCTGATTCCCAGCAGCCAGGGGGGTGTGAGCAGCATCCTGCTGGAGGGCAGGACCCTGCTGGCCCTGGCCACCACTGTCTATGGGCCTGGGGGCATCGACCAGGTACTGCCTGGGGCACCTGAGCCCCCTGTCCTGCTGCTCCCCTCACCTGCACACCTGTGGCTTTGACAGAAAAATGCCCCCTGAGCCTTCTTCTAGCAAAGAAAATGTTGGAACAGAGTGTCCAGATCCACAGCACAGTCACCTGGAGCATCAGGTGCTGGAAAGGATGGGTCTGATACAACTTAAAAGCGTTTTACAGGAAGAGAAAAGATACTTTCTGTGCTGTCACTGCGTGTCAAATTCCCGTGAGGTGGATTGGCACACCCCAAAGTTGTTTTGTTGGTATTTAATGCAGTTTCCTCCTAACTGATTTTGCTTGCTTGCAATGTAGGTCCTTCAGAAGGAAGACACAGAAAAACCTCTAAAGAAAGTGGATCCACAGCTCTTAAAAATGGCCTTGACCCCTTACCCCAAGCTGAAGGCCGCTCTCTTTCCCTCCTGCACTGCTCATGGGATTTTGCCTCCCGACATCTCTCTCTACCACCTTGTGCAGGTACACAAAGCGCTTCTGGCCGGGCACCAGGGAGGAGAAGTTTGTGTGCAGCTGAAGCCTGGGGGTGGGGGCCGGGGCTTGGTTCTTTGGGACCCCTCACGTGGAGCGGGGGTTCACAGCTTCATCCTGACCTGCTTTTCCAAGTGGTCTCTACACCCCGTGGATTGGCAGTGCTGGAATATCAGAGAGGGATATTCTTGCCACGTCCAGTGGGCAAGGTGTTTAATGTTGCAGAAATGGCAATATTTGAATTTTAAAGTGTTTGTAACAGGAAGAGGATTAGAAATTGAGAGTTATAGGACGGTGATGTGAAGTTCTTAAGCTGCCTCAATGTATTTTGTTTCTGATCTTTCAGTCATTGATGCCCTTTGATCCCACGAAATTATTTGGCTGGCAGTCCACAAACACTCTTGCTGTGTCAGGTAAGTTCCTTGCCAAGGTTTCTGTGCTTTCCTAGCCTGAGCACCTAAAATAAAATACATTCAGGGGAATTATTTGGCAGATAAATTTACTAAGAAGGCCGTTCCTTTCACAAGAAAAGCAGTGTAATTTGCTGAAATTGGGGTTTGAACTGGAATTCTGTATTTTTCCATTAAGCCCCTTCACAGGCATAACTTTTTCTAGATATAAGATAGAAAAAGGCACGTTTTCTTTTAAAGCTGGGGTGCTGCAGGGCTCCGGCTCCCCAGCGAGAGGTGGAGCTGCGGCGCGGTTCGGGTGCGCCCGGCTCTGGGTGTGCGCGGGGGCTGAGCGGCTGGGGGCTCTCCCTGGCGTGCCGCTGGGCTCTGCCGCTGGGCTCTGCCGCTGGGCTCTGCCGCTGAGCCTCTGCTGCTCTCTTGTCCGCAGATGCCTGGAGCGAGCTGCCTCACTTCTCCAGCCCCGCGCTGGTGAGCGCGCACGCCGTGGTGGAGAGCTTGGGTTTCCAGTTCTACCTCCTGCACGGCCGCCCCGCCTTCGCCTTCGGCACCTTCCTGCGGCAGCAGCTGGCCAGGAGCAAAAGCCCCGGGCAGCTGTGAGTGTCCCCAGCTGGGCAGTGGCAGGGCATTAACCCTCCCCAGCTCAGCACTGCAACTGTCCTAAAGCTTAGAACTCAAATACCGCCCGAAAAAAAAAAAAAAAAAAAAAAAAAGCTTTATTTGGGATTACCTCAATAAAATCTGCATGAGGGAAGCATGGGAAGTATTGCTGTGTATCAAACACGGGTGGGCTCTTCCTTTAGGAAGCTGAGCCTCTAGATCACTTTGTAGGAAAATAATGCTCCTTTTCTCTGTCGTTTCCTAATGGTTACACCTCTTTAGTTAAATTAATAAGGCAAAAAACGCACTGGAGGTTGATGGAATTAAATGTTCTGGCTGAAGCTTCAAATCAGGTGTTCAGAAGGGAGCAGTCAAATGGCACATCTCGCTTGAAAACATGAAATTCTATTTGAATTTTTCTATATTTTTCTCAAATTCTGTTTGGGTTTTTCTGTATGAAAAGCTATCTAGTGTGGGAAATAGAACAAATCACTTTGTTTCTGGAATGTCTGGTTTGTGTGTTAGTCACTGTGTGTTTCTCCATCATTCCTACGCAGATCAGTTTCTCTTGTGCAAACAGGTAAAACTGGGGCAAAAAGGGAAGCAAACATTAATGAGGAGTGAAGTCGTGGTCTGACAGACACTCAGGGGTACAGGATTTTTTCAGTGGCTGCTGTGGAAGAACCCTTTGGGTGCATTTTTCTCTTAGCACCACCTGCAGGTCAGACTCAGCTTCCAGGTGCTGCAGTGGATTTTAAACTCTGCAAAGGCTCTTTCTGCACTCGGCTGCTCAGGGGGTGTTTTATTAATGATAATACCAATTCCACCACCTTTGCTTTTTGACGAGCGCATTAAATAGCAAACTCTGCCTACCACGTGCGAGCCTTCGTTCTCACACCCACATTTCTTACAAACAGGAAACTTTTGGCTCACAATTAGCTCTGGTGCTGCAGAACCTGAGAGTTCAATGAGCCTCGTAGGCACTTGCGAGCCAGGGGGAGGCTGGTGCTGGGGCCGGGTTAAAGCCCTGTGTGCTCCGTGTTGCAGGCTCCAGCAGGCAGCCCGGGAGGCCCAGCTTTTGGCCCTGTCCTCCTCCGGTGTCCCCTCGGTGGCCGCAGCCTGCGTGTGCTTCCTGGAGCTGCTGGGGCTGGACAGCCGCCGCCTGCGCGTGCAGCTGGGAGCTGCCAGGATCCTTCTCGGCCACAGGGCCAGGAGTGAGGCCCCTCAGCACAGCCACATCAGGGATTCCCTGGGTAAGGGGGTGTCTGTGTGCTCTGGAATAGCTGCTGTGCATTTCCCTGGGTAAGGGTGTCTTTGTCTGCTCTGGAATTGGTGCTGTGCATTTCCCTGGGTAAGGGTGTCTTTGTCTGCTCTGGAATTGGTGCTGTGCATTTCCCTGGGTGAGAGTGTCTTTGTCTGCTCTGGAATTGGTGCTGTGGATTCCCTGGGTGTGAGTGTCTTTACTCTGCAATAGCTGCTGTGCATTTCCCTGGGTGAAGGTGTCTTTGCTCTGGAATAGCTGCTGTGCATTTCCCTGGGTGTGAGTGTCTTTGTCTGCTCTGGAATAGCTGCTGTGGATTCCCTGAGTGAAGGTGTCTTTACTCTGGAATAGCTGCTGTGGATTCCCTGGGTGAAGGTGCATTTGTCTGCTCTGGAATTGGTGCTGTGCATTTCCCTGAGTGAAGGTGTTTTTGTCTGCTCTGGAATAGCTGCTGTGCATTTCACTGGGTGTGAGTGTCTTTACTCTGGAATAGCTGCTGTGGATTCCCTGGGTGAAGGTGCATTTGTCTGCTCTGGAATTGGTGCTGTGCATTTCCCTGAGTGAAGGTGTTTTTGTCTGCTCTGGAATAGCTGCTGTGCATTTCCCTGGGTAAGGGTGTCTTTGTCTGCTCTGGAATTGGTGCTGTGGATTCCCTGGGTAGGGGTGTCTGCTCTGGAAGAGCTGCTGTAGATTTCTCTGGGTGAGAGTGTCTTTGTCTGCTCTGGAATTGGTGTTGTGGATTCCCTGGGTGTGAGTGTCTTTACTCTGCAATAGCTGCTGTGCATTTCCCTGGGTGAAGGTGTCTTTGCTCTGGAATAGCTGCTGTGCATTTCCCTGGGTGAAGGTGTCTTTGCTCTGGAATAGCTGCTGTGCATTTCCCTGGGTGAAGGTGTCTTTACTCTGCAATAGCTGCTGTGCATTTCCCTGGGTGTGAGTGTCTTTGTCTGCTCTGGAATAGCTGCTGTGGATTCCCTGAGTGAAGGTGTCTTTACTCTGGAATAGCTGCTGTGGATTCCCTGGGTGAAGGTGCATTTGTCTGCTCTGGAATTGGTGCTGTGCATTTCCCTGAGTGAAGGTGTTTTTGTCTGCTCTGGAATAGCTGCTGTGCATTTCCCTGGGTGTGAGTGTCTTTACTCTGGAATAGCTGCTGTGGATTCCCTGGGTGAAGGTGCATTTGTCTGCTCTGGAATAGCTGCTGTGGATTCCCTGGGAAGGGATGCAGAGATGCTGCCTGCTGGCTCAGCAGTGCAGTGAAAGCATCTCAGAACTTTGTTGTTTTATTCCTGGGTTTTTTTCGCGACTTTCAAAGGTGCATTTTGATCCTGCCATGTCAGATAAGGCAGGAAGGCTGATTGAACCTGTATCAGGATCCAGCAGACACTGTCCAGCAGCTGCCCGAGGCTGATATTAATGAGGCTCAGCCTAATGTTGCAATAATATTGCAGAGAGTTAAACAAAGCCCTTTGCCAAATCTCCTTTCTCCTTCCTATTTGAAAACTGTCTTACAGCTGCAGGGAGATCAGGCATTGGAAGCTGTGGGGAAATTAAATTTATCCTAGAAATAATTACAGAAAATTGAATTTCTAACTCTAGGACCACAGGTGTCTGCTTTCCCAAGTAGGAAATTACTGGTACTCTTGGAAGTGCTGCCCTGGCTCTGGTCCCAAGCAGCACCTCAGGAATGTGTTCTCTTAAACAGTGGAGAAGTTCACAAGGTTGGCTGATGGTGAAAAAGCAGCAGCAGCAGCAGTTCTGACCTCCTTGGAAGAGGCCTTCTGGGATGGCATTGAGCACCAAGGAATAAAGAGGTGAGAACAGCCTGGTTTGAGGGGTTCTCTGGGCCACGGAGACTGAGCACTGAGCTCTGTTATTTGTGTAACACCCCAGAGGGCAGGAGGGGACAGTGCCTGCCCTGGGGACGGCGTGGGAGCTCCCGCGGGATGTGACCGCAGTGCAGTGAAGCCCCTGGCAGTGCCCTGTGGCTCTTTGCCGTGCAGCTGGGTCACAGGGTCACTTCTCACCTCAACATCTGGGGCAAACATTGCAGTTCATCTGCAGCTGAAGCTCCCTAAATTCCCTGCAGGACATCCAGTGGCTCCAGGAGGCAGTGGTCCTTGGTCATGCAGTTCTGCAAGCTCCACAGCCTGGAGCTGAGCACGTCCTTCCTGAGGGAATGCGCCAAAGCCAACGAGTGGCTGCAGTTCCTCATCCAGGCCCAGCTCTACAGCCACCAGCCAGCCCAGGTGAGCTGTCTGTGCACTCAGCTCACCCTTGTAGTGAGAGAATGTCCCAGGGCGGGGACAGCAGCGGCCTCACCAGCTCCTGCGTTTGGGTTGTCTTGGGATGTTGATACCCTTGGACTGTGGTAGCCCTTCCCTTGCTGCCACGCTGGTAAATTTAATTTAAACTCGTGTAGTTACTGCTTTTTTTTTTTTTTTTCATTGGAAGAGTTGCCAGGTGTTCGGTGTAAGTTTTAATAAAGCCAGTCACCTTTCCTTTCAAAACTCAAATTGATTTTTTGGTAAAGAAACTTTTGAGAATCCAAATCTTCCCGCTTTGGTTTTGAACGTGGTTTAAAAATTAATAAAATACTCCAATAAAAGCAATTTGGAAAAGTCACGTGAGGAAGCTAACTGGGTAATTCCAGCTATGATGATGCTTAGCAGGCCTAGGATTTGTACTTGAATCTCCTTGTTGCTTTGAAGAATCTGTAACTCCACAAAAGCACCTGAGGAGAGCCTTCTCATGCTCTGCTGCTGCACTACAGGAGAGAACTGAGGCTCTCTAGGAGGCATTTCAGCTTCGTGGAAAAGGATGAGCTCCAGTCTTCCATTAGAATAATTCACACCTACAGAAGCCTTTCTCCTCTCTAGGTCTCCAAAGTTGTTCTAAAAACCGAGTTTGAAGAGTGTTTTATTTGTCTTTGTGTATTCAGTGCCTGCATCCTCCTGCCCTCTCCCCGTGGGCCTCACAGGGTTTTGGTGCTGTGTTCCCAGGTCGTTCCCCTCCTGCAGGATTTCCCTCCCGTGGTGCGAGATCACCTGGAGCTGGCCCTGGGGCGGTTCCTGGGTGCTGCTGGCAGGGCCCGGGCAGGGAGCCTGTTCCAGATGCTGCTGCAGTGCCAGGAGCAGCCCAGGCCCTGCTGGTACCTGCTGGCTGAGGGGCTCAGGGAACACGCTCCCATCCTCAGCGTGCTGGCAGCCTGCTGCCCTGTGAGTCTGCCACTTGCTTGTCTTTGGGGAGGTGAGAAGTGACAGCTGCTGGCTGTGCCTGCTGCTGTCACGTGGGTGCCCAGATCTGGTCTTGTGTTTCTGTGCTGGTTGTGCACGGTGTGAGCCATTTCACATGATGCACAAACCCATCCTTGGGGCATTTCCAGGATGCAAACCCCATCTCCTGCCTCTGTGTCTGGATCATCACCTCCGTGGATGAGGCCACCAGGGCTGAGGCAAGCACCCACATCCCGAGCTGGGCAGAGAGTCCCCAGTGGGACCTGCAGGACCTGGCTGCTATCTGGAAAGTCTTCCTGAGGAAGCACAAGAGTAAAACACTTCTGAATGGCTTCCAGCTCTTCTTACAGGTGAGGGAAGGTGGTTTCAGGGGTATATTTGATGTGTCTCACACCTCTGGGCCTGTAAATCCCCCTTCTGTCTTGCTTTGTGCCAGGGCTATCCACTGAAATTCCCTGTCAGGTTGGAAGTTCCTTCAATTTTCACAGATTTGTAGATCCTACATCAACCTTGCATGCAATTTTAATAAATTAGAACTTCATCGTTCTGTTGCCGAGGAAGACAAATTCTGCACTTATTAAATGAAATAACACATGCTTTTTTAAAGTACGATTTATTTTTTGAGGTATTCGTGGGAATTCATTATCATCTGGTTTTGTGTCTTAAAGGATTGCCCTTTGCTGCACATCCTGGAGATGTATGAACTCTGCATGAACTGCAAAAAGTACAACGAAGCTAAAGCCAAACTGGACAAATTTCAGGAAAGCCTCACAAAAGTAAGGAAATTCATTTTCTCTAAACGTCATTGCCGGATTTAGCAGTTGGGTTAAGAGGACAGAAGTGTTTCACACACTGCTCCTTGTCCCTCAGTGCAGGGGACAGGTAAAAGCTTGAGGGAGCTATGGCAGCAGGAACTGGTAGAAATCCTTGCAGGGAAAAGAGTTACTCTTTTCCAAACCACTGCAGGATGTTTTAGCAATTCTTTCCTTTCCATCCCAGTTTTTCTGGTTCCCTGGATATGCTGCTAGCTAAGGTTCCCTGTCACCAGTGCTTTTCCTGCCTGGATTTCAGGCTCAGGCAGCTCGGTTCCCTCTCCCTTCGTGAGCAGCTGTGCTTGGGAAGGGCCCGGCAGGGGCTGTTTGTCTGACAGTTAGTGTTCCCCCAGCCCTTGTGTCCCCTGGCTGTCAGCGGGGGCCTGGGGGTGCCAGCAAAAGCCTGAGTGAAGAACTCAGGCATGTTCAGAGCAAGAGAGAAAGTTTTCTCACAGTTTTGTTACGCTCTATTTTATTACTATCATATTTACAGATTTTTCTCTCTCTTTTTTTTTTTTCTTTTTGTATTTCTGGTTTTTTTTTTTTCCTCTCTTGCTCTGAACATGCCTGAGTTCTTTACTCTCCACAGGGGCCTCCCTTGCTGTGGGTGCTCCTCCACCTGAGGCTCAGCACACCCCGGGCATGGCTCGGTGCTCCCTCGGCAGGGCCTCGTTCCCTAAGGAGGGACAGGCCTGGTGCACCTGCCATTCCCATTCCCATTCCCACCCAAATACACACTGCACCTGCAGGAAAGGGACAGCCTGGCTTAACCCCTTCCCTGCCACAGCTGGCAGCAGCAGCGGTGCCCGCAGTGCCGGTGCCGTGGTTGGAGTCGCAGGCTCTGTTCCTCCTGGAGCTGATGCTGCAGCAGAGCCAGACTGAGTACGAGCTGGGAAAGCTCCTGCAGCTCTTTGCTACAGCACAGAACCTCCTGCTGGATGGTGAGGACGGGATGAACGGCAGCCCCTCTGGCAGGGCTGGGTGCTGAGGGGGGCTCAGCCTTCCCCGGGCTGCAGCCCCAGCTTTGTTTGTTCTCCTTAACCCAGGCCCCTACATGAAGAGGCTCTGCGCCCTCAGCGACGCCCTGAGGGGCTCCTCCATCTCCATCAGCCGCTCCATCCTGGCCCCCTGCAGCCTGCAGGCATTCCAGGCGGAGTGCAGGTCCATCCTGGAGCAGCTGCAGGACAAGGGAATGTTCAGCCTGGCTCGGGAGGTGGCGGCCCTGGCTGAGCTGCCCGTGGACAGCGTTGTCACACACGAGGTACAGCGCAGTTAGTGACAGTCACCTCTTCTTCCTGCTGCTGCCAGGACTGAGGGTGCAGCTTCCTAGCCTTCCTGAAACGTTAATTTTCCTTGAAGTTATTTTTTATCTTAAGTGCAGGTTCACCGAACACACCGGCTCCAAGTGCTGAGCTGCAGAGGGCAGGACAGCTGTCCTTATTCTCTTGTTGTTTTTACTTGTATGCAACCAGTTTTATTTGGGGGGAAAAATTAATGGGTTTGTCCATCAGGGTGTGGAATGAGATGATCTTTAAGGTCCCTTCCAACTCAAACCAATCCTGTGACTTGTTGCACATTGGGGCACTTACAAAATCCAGTGTTTCAGTGCTGACCGTCCTGTGTGAGCTGGAGTTTTCTTTCCTGGAAAGATAATTGTGATAAACCTCTGTGGATTTTACAGGTTCTGAGAGACCTGCATCATTTAAGAGACACTGGCCAGTGGCACCAAAGCCAGACAAGAGCTGAGTTCTGGAAGAAGTGCAACGACACCTTCACCAAACATTCCGTCCGCAGCCGAGCCGCGGCGGGGTTCTTCCTCGAGCAGGCTGACAACGTGTGGCAATCCTCAGGGCAGGAGAAGACAACCAGCACGATGGAGAGACAGCTGCTGCTCACCCTGGCCGGGCACTGGCTGGCCAGGGAGCCCGAGGTGGCCGTGCAGGAGCTGGAGGAGGTGGAGGAGCAGATCTGGCTGTGCCGCGTGGCCGAGCGAGCGCTGGCGCCCCAGGGCTCGGGGCAGTGCCCGTGTCCCGGCCCCGCCGCGCTGGGCAGCGACCTGTCCTTTGGCAGCCTGGCTCAGCAGTTCTCCTTCGCCAAGCTGCCGGCCCTGAACGCGGCCGGGCTCTGCGGGCTGGAGGCCCCGGCCGCCCGGGAGCCGCGGCGGGCGCTGGGGGACGCGGAGCGGGCGGCGCTGGGGACGCTGCTGGGGACGCTGCTGGACGAGGGCAGCGTGCACGAGGCCGCCCGGGTGTGCCGCTACTTCCAGCTGTGGCACAGGGACGTGTCGCTGGTGCTGCACTGCAGAGCCCTGGCCTCGGGGCAGGCCGGGCTGGAGCGGCTGCAGCCCGAGCTGCGGGCAGTGCTGGCGGCCAGCGCGGGGACGGCCGAGGGCAGCGCGGCCAGCAGCAGTGAGTAACGCCTGGCTTCCCCTGCCAGCTGCCGCTGCTCTGCCTTGCCTCTCTTTGCACCTCCCCAAAACCTCTGCAGAAGTTAAACTCTTGCTGCTTTCTCTCCCTGGTTCAGAAATGTGAAGGAGGGTTGGAGCCTTGCAGTGCACGTTGCCCCTGCGTGCTCCAGGCAGGAGGTTCTGTGCACAATTTCCACAGATCCCGGACCTTTCTTTTGTTACAGCTCTCAGTTTCAAGCCTTGCAATGCACATCCAGGCAGGGTGTTCTGTGTAGAAATTCCACAGATCCCGGACCTTTCTTTTGTTACAGCTCTCAATTCTGGCCCAGTAAATCAGCGCTGGGTTTCATCCCTGCTCCTGCTTTTAGAAAACACGCTCTACTAATTTTTTTTTTTCCCTGTAGCTGGAGCAAGGAAATGCTTTAATTAATATATTTTGCTGACTTCTTTGTGCATTATAAAGGGTTTAGTGTTTCTTATTTAATAGCAAGGCTAAGGCTGAGAATGTTTATCTGTAAACTTCTCTGCATGTCTGTGAAGTCTGAGTGAGTTTCAGCAGGAACATCCCTTTCTAATACTGGTGTGTAAAGCTGAATAGACACAGAGGAGCATAAATGAATCCTAAACCATCAGAAAGGCTGCAGAACCCTTACTCAATCTTAGGCTTAGAAATTTTATATCTGAGATATTGTTGAGGATATTTGTGCTCTGTTGTTTGTACCCTGAAACAAACGTAAAATTAAAAAAAAAATCACAGCTGTCAAGAGCTCAGTTCTTAAAGAGTGAGGAAATACGGAATTGCTGCAGGTTTTGGGAGCCTTGCCCAGGGAAGGAGACTCTTGTAAGGGAGTTGTCTGCCTTTAGGAGACAGGAATTGATGTTTTTCTTGTTTCCAGCATCCAGCCTGGAGGACTGGACCCCTCTGGGGGCTCCGTGTGGGGATGACCCGGTGGTGGTGGCACTCAAGGCCCTGGCAGAGGAATGTGTCCATGGCCGGGGCTACTGCAGGCAGGTCCTGTGCCTCTACGAGCTCTCCAAGGTGAGCCCAGGGAGCTGGGGGCTGGGGAGGGCAGGATAGAGGGGTGAAGGTGCTCAGCAGGTGCCCCCAGGGAGCTGCAGAGGGTGAAATTCCCGACCCTTTGTGTGGGAAGAGCTGCCAGGGCTTTGGGCAGTGCCACCCTTTGTGCCCCTCTGCTCTGTCACCTCCCCTGCCGTGGCACTGGGGCTGTAGTGCTTGAATGTAGCATTAGGGGTTTTTTTCCTGAGTAAAACAGGAAAAACGTGTGCTGAAAGTGCTGGTATCATCTTTATCACAGAGGGTCTTAGATTTTCCTGCAGAATTTTTTTGTGCCTGAAGTATTTATACTTCAGGTTTGAGCTACGAAGAATTGGTCACAGGGCTGCCTTGTCCCTCTTATCCCATCCATGTCCTTCTGAACTGGACGTGGATGTCCACACTTTGGAATTAAGAGTCAGGCAGTTTGGCTTTGAGCTACGTTTTCTGATTAATGTGTAATTTTACAAAGCTGTGATGTCACAGCAGAGTATTTTCAGAGCCTCACCAGCTCCCCTCCCAAACGTGAAAACTGACTCAGCTTTTGCACTGTTTTGAGAGTTGGTGGTGCGTGGAGAAGAGGAAAAGGAGCCTCATAAGCCAAACTTGTGCAGTAAAACACAATTCTTGGTTTGGGAGGAGCTGCTCTGTCCCTCTGTGGGTGTTTGGGGCGCTGGGGTTGGGTTTGTCTTTGGCTCAGGAAATCATCCCTGGGCTGTGAGGCTGCAAACCCTCCGTGCCAGGAGCCCGGGGCTGGGCATGGCTCAGGAATGCTCTGACAGGGATTTTGGCTGTTCCCACAGGAACTGGGCTGCTCCTTCGGGGAGGTGTCAGCACGGGAGCCTCGGGAGGTGCTGGGGGCCATCCTGGCCCGGCGGGGGCCGGAGCGTGGCCGGAGAGCCCAGGCCTTCATCTCCTGCCAGGGACTGTCCCCTGGCACCGTGGCCCCGCTGCTGGCACAGCAGATCTGCCAGGAGCTGCTGGCCTCGGCACAGGGAAAAGGTGGGAAAGGCCTGGGTTTGGTGTCTGGGGGGGATTTTGTGTGTCCCAAAGCAGTCCCCGAGTGCCCAGCACCGCCGGGGGTGTCTGGGCAGCTCTCTGAGCACCCTCTGCCTTATGTAAAGTTCTGTACAAATGTTCTTTTGTAGTTATTTCTGTGTCCAGTGTGGTGTTGCAGTAGTTAAGGTTGTACTTCTGTGAACATAAATTTAATTTTTTTTTTTTTTTAAGGGTTTTTAACTGTGGTCTTTGCTGCCCTACATCATCTGACTTGGGAAAACTCATGTGCATTTCCCCATGTAAAACATGACAGAAGGTTCTCCCCTTCCTTTTCCCCTTTGGGAAACGAGGGGCAACAGTATGGTTGTCCAGTAGGATTTTGTTGGGTTGAACTGGCAAAAAGGTATTTTCTGATTGTTAAATTTAAGTAATAATACCCAAAGTGTCTTTAGGATTGTAGTCCCAAGTCCTCAGTCAGTCTGGATCATGTCAGGTTGGTTTGCTTGGGGTTTGTTAATTAATGATAAATGATAATAATAGTTCTGTCCTGCACAATCAGCAGTGGTGACATAATTCTCTGTCTGGCCACAGGGCAGAAGCAGGTTCGGAACCCTGCAGTGGAGAGCCAGGCACTCCTGCAGCTTGCCAAGCTGTGCCAGGATCACACCTTGGTTGGGATGCAGTTACTGGATAAAATCTCCTCTGTGCCCCGTGGGGAGCTGTCCTGCAGTGAGTAAATGGCAAATCCTACCTGGTGTAACCTGTGTGGAATTAACCTGGCATCGTGTGGCTTCAACTCACAGGTTCAAGGGAGGGCTCTGCTGCTGATCTCAACTTCAGAATTCAATCAGTAGGGCTGAGCATATGCACAGTAGATAAGGGTGTTGCTTAAGGGTTTATTTTCCAAACAAAATTCGCATTTTTTTGTGCTAAGCCAGAGGTGGGAAATGCACTCAGGGAGTGACTCGAGCTGTCGTGGTGGTTTGTTGCAGAAGGGGCATTGTGACTTTGTTCATATTCGTCCCAGTTAGAAACTGAATTTTTCAAACCCAAATGTAAAACTCGTGCCTTTCCTTTTCCAAATGCAGAGCTGGCAGGCACTGCAGTGATGATGTGTTCTACATTTGGCAGCTTTTGGTGGAGGAGGTTGCAAGTTCTGTGCTTCGTGTGTGTGTTATGTTTTCTCTTCTGGAGAGAGGCAATAATTCACTTCCCCAGCCCTT
The DNA here is from genome assembly GCA_013390045.1 of Picathartes gymnocephalus. NCBI lineage: Eukaryota > Metazoa > Chordata > Aves > Passeriformes > Picathartidae > Picathartes > Picathartes gymnocephalus. The sequence continues at coordinate 9,123 of WEKY01019289.1, read as the reverse complement.
TAACTGAAATACCCACGTTTTTCTGCTGCTCAGTTACAGAGCTGCTGATCCTGGCCCACAGCTGCTTCAGCCTGACGTGTCACATGGAAGGGATCACTCGAGTGCTGCAGGCAGCTCGGCTGCTCACCGAGGAGCACCTGGCTCCCAAGGAGGAGTATGGGCTGGTGGTGAGTGTCTGTGGGGCAGGGGGCTCTTCTGGGGCTGCCTGTGCCCGTCCAGGTGCTCATTGTGCCCGTCCAGGGCTGGCTGTGCCCGTCCAGGTGCTCATTGTGCCCGTCCAGGTGCTGGCTGTGCCCGTCCAGGTGCTCATTGTGCCCGTCCAGGTGCTGGCTGTGCCCGTCCAGGTGCTCCCTGTGCCCATCCAGGTGCTCCCTGTGCCCGTGCAGGTGCTGGCTGTGCCTGTCCAGGTGCTGGCTGTGCCCGTCCAGGTGCTCCCTGTGCCCATCCAGGTGCTCCCTGTGCCCGTGCAGGTGCTGGCTGTGCCTGTCCAGGTGCTGGCTGTGCCTGTCCAGGTGCTGCCTGTGCCTGTCCAGGTGCTGCCTGTGCCTGTCCAGGTGCTGGCTGTGCCTGTCCAGGTGCTGGCTGTGCCTGTCCAGGTGCTGGCTGTGCCTGTCCAGTGGTGATTCAGCTGCTGGTGAAAGGTGTTGGTCTGTCTCACTGGACTGTTTGGCATCTTTAATTCTTGCCTTGAAGGAATTTGGTCCTAGAAGCCTCAGTGCCTGTTTTTCTGTGATAAAACGGTGCCCTTTCACCTCACAGTGAAACAGATGCAGTTTGGGTTGGTTCAGGAGTTACCCCCATGGCTCCGGGGGGACGGGCCCAGCCCGGTGTGCCTGGCCCAGCCCTGGGAGGGGATTGTTCTCGTCCCTGGAGCTCCTGACATGGCCTGGCTGTCCCCAGGTGCGCCTGCTGACAGGGATTGGCAGGTACAATGAGATGACCTACATCTTCGAGCTGCTGCACCAGAAACACTACTTCGAGGTGCTCATGAGGAAGAAACTGGACCCGGTACGTGAGGGACAGAAGTGCAGGGAGTTGTGTGGCTGCAGCAGAAACTGGTGCTTACACAGGGTGGAATTGTCTGGGCATTTTACTTCCTGAGTGCAGGAACTGAGAGTCAGGTTTCATAGAAATAAATGAATTCTGGGGTTTATTTTCATTTTAGTTGAACCATTTTTTTTTCTAATTAGTTCAGGGCTACAACGAGAGCAGTGCTGAAACTTGGCATTGTCAGGGTTTTCACGTCCTGCTTTGCTTTTATTTGCAGTTAAAGTTTCACGGGGGTTTTAAAAATCATAAAAATTCATAGCTTTGCTTAAAAGAAGTAAGTGACAAAGAAATGTCCCACGTTGACATTGGTATGTACAGCCACGCCCGGGTGCTGGGTGTTCACAGCCAGCTGAGCGCGGCTGTGAGGCTGCTGTTGGTTTTAGGGTGCAATGATCCCTTTCTGGGGAAGCTGTGCCAGCGTGGGTTGTGGGGGCAGGAGTGGCCCAAGGCCGTGCTGAGTGTGCCCTGTGTGCCCAGAGTGGGACGCTGAAGGTGGCACTGCTGGACTACACCAAGCGCTGCCGGCCCGGCGACAGCGAGAAGCACAACATGATCGCGCTGTGCTTCAGCATGTGCAGGGAGATCGGCCAGAACCACGAGGCTGCTGCCTGCACCCAGCTCAAACTCATCGAGTGCCGGCCCTGGGGTGAGTGGGGGCACGGGGAGCGACAGGGAGGGGGAGGCCCTTTGTGTCCTGAAGCAGCCCTGGAGCTGCCTGGGGGGGGGAGGCTCCTGCCCCGAACAGCTGCCTGGGTGTTTCCAAACGGGGTGAGATCTAGGGCTCCTTCCTGATGTAACATTGCTGTGGTACCTCCCGTGGAGCAGGTGCAGACACGGCCACGCTTCCCTCAGCCCGCAGGGTGGGTTTGCAGGGTTCTGTGGGTGCTGGGGGTTGTGTCTGTGCGTGTGACACCCGTGGGCTGAGCTCTGCAGCGTGTGAGCAGCCAGTGCTGTGAGAGCAGCGACAGCAGGAGCTGTGCCAAGGGATTTCTGAATGGATCTGGCAATGGCCAGTGCTGGGACCTGCCACAAATGTGTGGCTGGGCCTTCTTTCCAGTCTTCAATCACTTGACCAGGCTCCAGCAATAGCTTTGATCCAGTAACTGAACAGGCAGTGTGCTTCCTCCTGCTTTTTTAATACATACATTTTGGATTAGTCTGTTGGTACTTTCTGAGACAACACCAGGGGACAGACTTGGTGCTGGGAGGGAGTTTTGTAACTTACTTTGTCACCTTTATAAAGAATTGGCTATCCCTTCTTTTTTCTTGTTTCAGAGGAGTCTCTCCAGGATGTTGCAAATTTAAAGAAGCTGCTGCTGAAGGCCCTGACTCTCTTCATTGATGCAGCAGAAAGTTACTCCAAGGTAAAGTGAGATGGAAAGGAATGGCTTGTGGGCAGCACTGGGAGCACAGGAGGAGTGGGCTGGGCTGGGAGAACACACAGCTGTCCTGGGGAGGGTGTGCAGGGGCCTGGCCCAGTGCAGAAGGAGTTTCTGTCTCTGCAGCCCAGTAACACCAGTAACACCAGCAGTATGGCTGTATCTGAGTGTGCCATGCTGGCCCCTGCTCAAGCTTTAACCCTTGGGGGCACAGGTGGGTTCCCCACTTTCAGAGCAGGGACCGTGAGCTTCATTAGCAAGGACAGAACAAAGGAAGTATTTAAACCCAAGCGTAACTACGATGGAAGTATTTGTGGGAACGAAGGTGCGTGTCACACTCGTGGAACACGATGCCTGTGACGCTGCAGTGCTCTCAGGCCCTGCAGAGCTCTGAGCTGCTCTCAGGGATGTTCCCAGTGCCCCTGGAAGCTCTGAGGCTGCTCTGTTGCAGGACTCGTGCGTGCGGCAGGCGCTGCGCTGCCGCTGCCTGACGCGGCTCATCACGCTCCAGCTGCACTTCCTGGGCTCGGGCCAGAGCACCAGGATCATCAACCTGGGCAGGCAGGACCTGCCAGGGACCATCCTGGCCTTGCCCAGGTTCTACCAGGTGAGCTGGGCTCCCTCGGGGTCCTTCTGTCCGGGAGTGATGCAGCACTGCAGTGCCCGAGCACTCAGCTCCTTGCCATGGCCTCCAAGTCCTGTGCCTCATCCCTGTGCTGTACAGGGGAGGGAGGGACAGGACACAGGGAATGGCTTCCCACTGCCAGAGGGCAGGGATGGATGGGATTTTGGGAAGGGATTGTTCCCTGGGAGGCTGGGGAAGCCCTGGCACAGGGTGCCCAGAGAAGCTGTCAGGGGCTGCCCCTGGATGCCTGGAAGTGTCCAAGGCCACTTGGAGCAGCCTGGGACCGTGGGAGGTGTCCCTGTTGAGGGGCTGAGGAAGGTTGTTCACAGGGCTTTGTTACCCTGTGTTTCACAGCTGCTCTCAAGAACAGCAGCAGGGGATGGGTGCAACAGAAGATGCCGAGTTCTGAGCTCTCTCTGTGGAATGTTCTGTGCAATCCCTGTTCCTGCTCTCCCTGCAGGCAGCCATCGTGGCCGAGGCCTATGAGTTCCAGCCAGACTGGGCTGAGGTTCTGTTCCAGCAGGTGATCACCAGGGGGGACTTTGTGTACCTGGAGGAGTTCAAGCAGCAGCGGCTGCTGAGGCCTGGCCTGTTCGAGGAGGTGGCCAAGAAGTGAGTGAAGTTCTGGGGGCAAAAACTGCAGCTTTACCTGCTCAGGGCCCCTGAGAGGGGCAGGAGGAAAGGGTTAAACCTGTTAAAGGGTAAGGTCTCACACACAGGGACTTGAGACAGAATTCCAGAATGGTTTGGGTGGGAAGGGACCTTAAAGCCCATCCCATTCCACTCCCTGCCCTGTCCAACGTGGACAGCCACAGCTTCTCTGGGAACCTGTGCCAGGACCTCCCCACCCTCCAGGGGAGGATTTGTTGGTAGATTTGCTTCCTGAGCACAGTGTGGAAGTAGCTCTGATCCAGCCTTATTCCTATCTTTAAAATGAATCAGAGCAAATAAACAAGCAGGAGCTTCCAATGTAGGTGTTGAGCACGACCTCTTGCTGCAGATATCTTTCTTGCAGGCCCAGAGCAGGGGGCTCAGGGGCCTGGGAGGCTCCTGTGCCTCAGTTCCATGTGCAATTGTTCCAGGGTCAAACAACACCCCCCTGCTGAAGCTGCCCTGAGGAACCTGAAGCGGTTCCTCACCCACTGTGAGGACATCTACACCTACTACAGGCTGGCCTATGACCACAAGTTCTATGACGTGGTGAACTCCCTGCTGAAGGACCCTCAGACTGGCTGCTGCCTCAACGACCTCTTATCCAACTGAATTCCAGCTGAATTCCAGCCCAGAGCACAGACTGCAGGGTCAGTGCTGATTAACACAGATTTTATCAATGACCTGCTCACTGGGCTCTGCTGCTCTGCAAAAATTACTCCAGAAAACTGCACAGGGTTGTAAGTATTTAAAATGCTGAGACTGTGTTAACCTGAAATTGTGTTTTGTATAATAAATCTTACTGTTTATAAATTACTTGAGTCACCAGCAAATACTGACTGGCCCAGGTGGGGGGTGGAGCAGAGATCCAGCAGCCCTTTAAATGAGGGGCATGGGGGAGGGAGCACCCCAGGAATTGTATCCAAAGAGGCTGAAACAGGTGTGCAGAATATCCAGGCCAGGGGGGTGGAATAAGCAGAAAATGTGAAGATTTCAGGTACACAGTAGAACAATGTGTTCTTTGAGTCCAGTCTGATTTCTAAAACCTTGTACAGCTTTAAACAGCACATTCCTAATTCTGCTGTCTTGGAGTAAAAGAAATATTCAAGTGCAAATGTATTTTTATAGTTATTAAATACAAACTCCTTTCCAGGCCCAAGCCAAGGGCACACCCTCAGCACAGCTCAGCTCTGCAACTCTCCCTCTTCAGGTATGGTTCCTGTCAGGCCCCAAAAGAACTCTGCTCCAAGGCCAGCCTGGTGAAGTCCTCAATAGTGATTTTTATTAAATTAGTTGCTTTATAAAACATTGCAGATGTTGTAATTGTTAACATAACAATTTGCCCAACTGTAGGAACTGCTGCAGTTTGCTAAGCAAGTTTGGTTTTTAATGAAAGAAAACGGCCAAGTCGTGAGAGACCCACCACAAGCCAGGAGAGCCCCAAGGAAGTTGTGTGGTTTGGTTTTTTCTTTTACACTTAACCCCTTAATTAACTGTTAAAGAACACCCAACCCAGACAGCTGCATTAGTAGAAATTTAAATGAATGGAACTAAACTTCATCCTCGAGACACAAGTGGGTTTTGCCTTGCTCTGCCCCACCAGGTGCTGTTCAGGTGTCAGGCTCTGGAGCAGTGGCTGTCCCAGGGGACATGCTCCCAGGTGCACTATTCCACACTGAAGTTAGCAGTTCCCTTCCCAAAATACTGAAATCCTCAAGCTCTAAGTCAAGACAAAGCGACTGGAACTCTACATGCACACCCTGCCCTTGCTGCAAACTGCTCGTGCTCAGCCCTGGCCCTGGAGCAGGGACAGTTAAGGCCATGTCATGGAGCTGTGCTGGTTATGATCCTTCACCTTGTGTTCCAATTCCTTCCCAATTTAGTGGCTGTTGCTATAAATAGCAGCAGTGCCCATTATCAGAATTTTGGGTTTTTAACTGCAATTTCCAGACCTTTTCCGTTCTACCCCTGCCCGGAGCTTCCGCCCAGACCCGGCACCTCCAGCCCCAGCACACAGATACTGCAATTCTGATTGTAGCATTTGGCAGAATTTAGAGGAAGAAAAGTTGTGCTACATGTTCAAGGGAGTATGGGCAACAGAAAGACAACAGAAGGGAGATAAATGTCACATGAAGTCTTCAAAGTCTTGTACGTACTCGCCGTCATAGCCACCGTAGTCAGCCAGGTCATCTTTCATCGTCGCCTTCAGCCCCCCGCCAGGCACAACACCTTTTTTCTTCTTTTTGGCTTTATTCTGTGGCCAGAGGATGAGGAGGGTTATTTGGAGAGGCCCAGTGCTCTGTCATGACCCCAGCCAGGCTCAGCCCACGGGCACTGAGCAGTCACAGCCCCTGCACTGAACACGGCCCTGCCGATGATTTCCACCCCACGCATTTTCTCTTCCTAGGAAAGCTGGGACAGTTGCAGGTGTCCCCAGCTCCCTGCACCACAGCCCTGCCTCCCTTCTGCCCTGCATCCTATCTCCCCTGGACTCTCAGCAAGTAATAAATAATAAACTAATAAATGCAGGGGAGCCCCAAGCAGGGGCTGTGATCCCTGAGGAATAGCCTCAATCTTACCTTCTCTTGTTTTTGTTTTTCACTGCATAATACTGTCAGAGTGTTTGTGATCTTTTTCAAATCATCCACCTCCACTGCATCAGGGAAAAAAAATAGAAAAAAAGAAAGAAGATTCCTTATCAATGTTGTTCTTATAAGGCAAATAACAGCCACAGTCTCTAAAACTAGAAATAAGCATTAATGTAACTATGGGCAATTACTTGATTTAAATCAGCAGAACACAGAGTGGGTGATTCTGGTCCTTACAATCCCAACAAGGGTTCCAGCTGCTCCCTTGGAAGCCTGAGTGTTGTAGAAGGTAAAACGTGCAAATAAAGTTACTGAACACAAGAGTCTTACTGAGGCATTTGAACAGTAAAATATGGAGACAGTAAAATACAGTAAAATGTATCAAAGGAAGCACTGGATCAACAACGAATTATTATGTTTATCAATAAATGGTGCAAGAGGCTGGGAGTCCCTCTGAGATGGAAGCTCCCAGCTGCCAGCAGGGATGATGGATGTACCCAGCTCCCCGGGGATCGAGTTACCCCTCACTGAAGGACAGCTGGGTACAGGACAGGGAACCATCCCAGCCACTGCTGCAGCCACCAGGGCCCTGGGAAAAGGAGTTTAAATTACTTCATCTCTGCATAGTTACACGCTGAATTCCAGAACAGTTAATCTGCACTTCCAGAATTACATGAACTCAATTTTGTAACAGTTTCCCTCCAAATGAGGTACTCAAATGATCTGCCTCAGAGAATTTACTCTTTATTATTATTATTTTAGAAATGGCTTCAAGAAAAACATGCAGGGTTTAGATCAGCATAAAAATGCACACTGTTAAAATTATTGTCTCTAACAGACATGCAGAAAGAGCAACTCTTGCATGAGAAGAGGATCCTTAGTGGAGTCTGTGGGACTGGAATCAGGTCAGTGCTTCATTTAGCACAAACTCAGTGATCCCCTCTGAACAGTGACTATCACAGCAGGTTCTCCACTGCTCTGGCAGCACTTACAGGAAATACAGACGTCCCGAAGCAACGCTTCCAAAAAGCCGGCGTAATGTAAGGACTTCTCGTACTGTGTGATCTTCTCCTTGAGGAGCTTCCCAAATTCCGTGAAGTCATCTTTTGAAGAGGGATTCATGGCATCTATTCCACAAGTGTTATTTACACCTGCAGGGACAGCCAGGGGTGTTACAGAGGACATGAGCTGTGAGCTCCCACCTCCCTGAAGGAAGGAAGCTTGCTGCAAAACTCAGTAATTTCATAGAATCCCTGAATGGTCTGGGTTGGAAGGGACCTTAAAGTTCACACAGTGCCACCCCCTGCTCTCGGCAGGGACACCTCCCACTGTCCCAAGGTGATCCAAGCCCCAGTGTCCAGCCTGGCCTTGGGCACTGCCAGGGATCCAGGGGCAGCCACAGCTGCTCTGGGCACTCCATGCCAAGGCCACCCCAACCTCATAAGGAATCATTCCTTCCCAATATCCCATCTAATGCTGCCCTTTGTCAGTGGAAAGTCATTCCCCCTTGTTCTGTCACTCCACGCCCTTGTCCAAAGTCTCTGTCCAACAATTTTTGAAGCTGAGTCAAACTCAGTAATTTGACCCAGCTATTCCTGTTCTCTGGACAACCTGCACCAGGAAGCCCCTTTTTCCTTCAAATAAACAATTCCTGCCTCCAGCTCCTGAGTGCAGAACTGAGCTGGTTCTTTGCAGCTGTATCCACTGCTCCCCCCAAGCACTGTGCTCTGTGACAACTCACTGAGCACAGCCTCCACTGAGCAAGGAGCTGAATCATCCACCATAATCAAGGAAACGCTTCCATGTTTGAGGAATGCTGCTGTGCATCAGCACCTTTGCTACTTCTTTGTTGTCAGTGCCACAAGCTGTGTGTGCTGAGAGCCAAGCCCTGCTCGGGCCCTGCAGGGTCCCACAGCTCCCAGGGGTTTATTTCCTGCTGCTTTAACTCACCAAAGGTTTCCTTTGCCAACTCCAGGTCCGACTCCTCTTGTAGCTTCTTTAGCCGTAGTTTGTCTGCCAACTGTTCTTCTGGTGTGAGCTCCTTCTGTTCCTCGGGTGCCTCTAACTGCAGGGAAAACACACAGGGAGAAGGTGGCACATTAAAGACATGGAGCCTTCTCCAGAGCCACTGAATCAGCCACTGCTGCCTCAAGTCAGGGCACCTGGAAAACCCAGAACCCATTCCCTGGAGTAATGGGAAGAAACACCAAACTCCCACTCCTGCCTGTTCCATCACTGCTGCACACAAAGGAACTGGGATAACACTGTTCTAATCACTGGTTAAATTATACAGGAATTAAAGCTCCCAGCCCCAGATGGGATCATGTACAAGACCTCAGTTTGGTTTATCAGACAAATCAAGACCTTTTCAGGTCTTGCTCAACCTCCAAAAAACCAAATCAATCCCACCCTCTGAATTTTATGTGACCCAGAAGAAATCAGGAGTTACCCTTTTTTTAAGCTCCTCTTGCTTTTTCTTCTGTAGCTTTTCTTTTTCTTTGATTTTTTCTGCTATTTTCTTTTTTTCCGAAACTTTCGGTTCTGTCAAAGGTGGAACAACAAACACAGCTCTCAGAAGTCTGATGATTTTTTTTTCCCCCACCCACAACCATAGAAACACTGGAAGCCACTGAGCTCAGCTCCTGGGACTGAGCACAGAGTTGAAGACATTTCTGTTAAGCCCAGCCCAGGCCCTGCTCAGCTTTGATCCTCACACACCCCCAGACACAACCAGTGTCTGTCCCCATGCTGATACAGAGCCAGGGGTTACCCTAAAGCCTCACCTTGTTTTACCTCTGTCTCCTTCACCTCCTCCTCTTCCTCCTCATCA
>WEKY01019288.1:0-12257 GCA_013390045.1 Picathartes gymnocephalus | reverse complement strand
CTTTTTTTTTTTTTTTTTTTTAAGTTTCAGTGTCATCTCTCCTTGTTATTCATAAAACTTATCCTGTCCTTTACAGGCAGCAGCTACTTCCATGACTTCCAAACACAACTTGGAACTATGGCATCCAGTGGCTATACAAGCCCCCTTAATAAAGTTATCTAACTCTAGGAGGTGATGCAGGTTTCCATGAACTCAGACGGGCATATTGTTGTTTACCACAACTAAACATTACTTCTCACAGGACAAAACATTATCCACAAACCACAAGACTGTCAATTACAGCAATTACAACAACTGGAACTAGAACAACCTGCCTCCAGTGCATTCCTAAATAAGGATCTAAATGTCAGCTGTTATTTCTATAATTTCCATCCACTTAGTTTGGGAACATTGGTAGGATATTGCATTTAAATTGTAACGTCATCCACTCTGTAAAAGATTCTTGCTTGAGGTAATTTGGCTCACCTCAGTTGAAGATAATATTTCTCTGATGATTTACTGGAGATTCTATTCCAAAGTCACATTAATTTAAGCTGTGGAGAAAATTACTGTATTATCCCAGAGGAAACCAGGAGATAGGTCTCAGCTCTGGAATTTATTCCAAAATAAAATGTAAAGCAGTTTAATAGCAACATAAACTCTTTATCATTTCCTTCCAGCAATATTTAAAAAAAACCCCTAGGATATCTCTTTGTTACTTGATTTCCACATAGAGGCTTTCAGTGTGCAGACATAGGATGCTAAGGAATGAGATGTTGATGGATAATGGCATATGCACCTAAATGCACCTTACCCGTGTGTGGCAAATCTTAATTTGAACCATGCACCCACTACAGACAAGGTTTTCTGCTCTTGAGACTCATTTAAATCACAAATTCACACCTGTTTAATTTCCCTATATTTGTTTTATATGAGCTTTAATCACACACTACAGTTATATGTATATAAAATAGTGATAGAAACATTCAGTACAATGCTGCACTCTGTTATGCCCATTGTTTTGCATCCCCATAAAAAAGGACTATTTCATTCAATTATTCCCTCAATATTTTTTTTACTTTTGTGTAGTCTCCATATAAGAAAAACTACACACATATGCATATGCAATAAGGTATATATTCCTATATATTCAAGTGTTTTTTTCTTTTTTTAGTAATTGTTACTAAAAGAACAACATGTTTCTATAACTTCTATCTTTTGAATATTTTCATTCACTATCCTACAGATACTGGTAATTTGTTGAGAATGAAGCAAATCCAGGTATTTTTGGAGGTATTTTAAGCAAACACAGCAAGAAAAATGTATTAGGAGGTTTCTTAAGACTACAAATAACTCAAAATCTATAATTATTTCTATTCATATTTCCCTCCACTACTTAAACTTTATTTCCAATTAGCAAAATATTTCATGACGCATATGTAGTTGGAAACACTATTTTTTTGTCATTTTCATTAGCTCTATATGTGTTGATGAATGACCAAGTGTTTTGAGTTTGTTAGGGTTTTCTTTTTATTATTATTATTTTAAACAAAGAAGTTCTAATGAGGCCTTTCAATAACTAACAAATGTACTTGATAGATTGTTTGACATTGCAGCGACTAGATGTTAAAAACCCGCAATAGGTATCCTGTGATATTAGAAAATAATACAAATAAATATGTTAGAAAGCAAGTAGATGAGAAATTGCAACAGTTTTTTAATTTCAATGAGAACATAAGACTGGGAAATTTGGCTGATTCCTTCAAATCCAATACCCACTGTTCTTCTAAGACAAAGAAAGAGCTTCAATCTGGACACATAGTCTGGTGTCCTTCTCGGTAATAGAAGAGGTCTAGCTCTCTTTCTTTTCTCCCTCTTACTATTATTTACTCATAAATAAATATTCATTCATTCAAGAAATGACTTGGGAAAGAGACAGAACAAGAAAATTTAACTTGAAATTGCTTCATTCTGTGCCACTTATACGATCTGCTTTTCTCTTTGTCCTTTCCCCTTCCCTGTTCCCCCAAAAGAGTCTATCCTAGATCTCATAGCTTCTCCTTGAAATCAGTCTGTTTCTAGAAAAAGTGATCATTGCAGTAAAGTAGCCACATGGGAGAAGAAAGTTATCATCTCTAATGTTAACTGAACAATAATGAATTATTGCAGAGTGACTCACTAAATTAAAAGTGATGTATTATGATGAAAAGCCATTTGACCAGCTTTGCTCATAAACCTAAGAAATAAGGTAGAAATTATTTTTTCAGTTATCTGTACATATACCGTGCTAAATGCACACTCCACACTAAACACCTGGATCTAAAAATGTATCTATTTGTGACTTCAAAGCTAGTTAAGGTGTTCTAAAATACCTTTTCTGAGCAGAACTTGGATCTATTATTAAAACAATCTTTTACGCTCAAAGAGAACAGTTCCTCTGAGGATATCATTCCTATACAAGCAAACGTCCCTTCACAGCTCAGCTTTTTAGCCACTTATGAGCTAAGACAGAGAGCTGCTTCTGCTACAAAGCTCCATAAGGGCACTTCTCACCCTGGGTCATTGCAATTCACAAAGTGCTTGCTGGCACAAACTCGGTGTAATGCACACAGTGGGCTTGCAGCAACTGTCAGCTCTTGAGGAGGAACCTGTGGAAGGGCTTGGCACCATTTCCACAAACCCCAGATCATCAGCCTCCTGCACCACCACTCTGCAGATGCTCCTTCGTATAGTGAGATATTCCATAATTTTGGGAAAAGGGCAGGATAGTAACTGCCCATACTGTATTTCTCTCTTTTTTTTTTTTTCCCCAGATAAAGATCATTCACGCAAAACAAGTGCCTTTGTCAAAGACAGTTCCTTGCAGGGAAAGTGTTTCATTATTTTTTGATTTTCTGGTAGGGGCATTATATTATATTAATTTATTTCAGTGTTTTCTGTCATAAAGCCTATTTTTTTATCCGTCTCTTTTTTGTGCCAAAGTTGGTCATCAAATTCTTATGTCCTTTGAAATATTCACACTAGTACTGTGTGATAAGCCCTTCCTTCTTTGTAACAAAATAAGTCCTTAAAGCACGTTTTGCCTCTGCTAAGTTCTCTTGTACCTCACTCCTTCCTTGTTCATAATTGAACTATGCCACAGACCTTTGTGTGAAGAGATAAGGAATATGAATAAACATCAAGCACTAAGAAAGCTAATGAACATTCCCAAATCTCTTTAAAAAAACCCAAAAAAACCAAGCAAAAAAAAAATCACAAGAAAACAAAACCCCCAAATCTGGCAGGTTTTATTTATTTTCAGCTGTTTCTTGATCAATTTTCATAGAGTTTTTTTCTCTAAGCAGAAGATGAACGATATATTTTCTGAATTGAAAGATGAATAAATTCTGATGCCTTTAAAGAGAAATACAGTCTTTCAGTTTGAATCTTTTTTTCCTGTTTAGCAGGGAAAAATACCTAAAGTACGTGGTGACTAAAGTACCTAAAACGGACACCCCTATTCATTATTGTTGAACTGAAAAAAAAAAAAAATTTTTTTTTGCAACATCACTTAGAAAATTGCATTAGAAGGGTTGAGAATGTTGAGAAGTGACTTACTCCTATGCCTACACGGAAAGTAGGAACCTAAAATCTTTCAAATCACAGATTATTCCGTACTGTTAATATTTTACAAGGCAATGAGCAGGGAAAAGGAAAATAATAAATCTTTTGTCTCTTTTGCATTCCTCTTTTGTAAGCTCTAATTATTTTAGTATTAGAGTTAAATCTGTAATAATACATATATGCCCTAATGAATCAGCTAAGCTCTCAGGAACTGCCTTTTAGGGAAGCACAACACTGTAAATCTCTGACACGTACCATATGTACAATAAAAATAAACCATAAAGAGGTTCTGTTTAGCGCTACTAACAGCAGCAACTCTAGAAGGGGTGCAGATGAAATGGGGTCACAGTCTCCACTCAATAATCATCAGAAGCTGCTGGCTGTGGGAGGGAGCAGCAATTAGGGAAGGGAGCAGCAGGCAGTGGGCCATAGCCGTGCAGAGCATTGTGCTTGCCGGAGGCAGAATGCCTCCCAGAGTGCCTGCTGGAGGAATGTGAGTCTGCACCAGCCCCAGCATGGCCCAGTACCTTAAAGGCTCACCTGAGCCCCTATTGATTTCTGGAGGCACAAAACTGAAAATAGACATAAAAAGATGTTCCAAACTTCTCTTTTGGTGTTGACTTGCTTAAAAATGAAGTTGTTTTTTTTTTTTTTAAAGGAACCCCAGGAAGAGGCATGCTTCAAAGTCAGACAAGATACTTTCCAAACAAATGTGATGAACAAAAACACAGCTTCTTTGACAAACTCTCTCCATGTGCATGAGAAAAGCACAGAGCTGTTAAATGACAAAGTTTGGTCAACTCGAGTCTTAGATGATAAGAAATAAACTATGGGAGTGCCAATCTCCAGGGGAAAGAAATTTTAAAAATAATTTAAAAAAAAAGGACAGGAAAAAGAAAAAAAAAAGGGAAGAAAAAAAAAAAGACTTCTGTGAACAAAAGACACCACAAAGAATTTTCACAAGTGAATATTCAAAGGGACTTGAAGCAAACAGGTGGAGCTTTCTTCTTACAGAAAAAGAGTTGGCAGAAGTTGATAAGCAAAATATGAGCTTATAGTGATGACAAAATTTATTCCCTTAAAACAGAGTTCTGTTTCTAAAATAAGTCACTGTATTTAGTCATTGATTTTTGGTCCAGTTGGGAACACAACGCTTGTATGTCCATTGAATATTATGAGTAATTAAGCATAAGCTCTTTCCACCTAGCTATAAAAGATCACTGGTCCTGTGATTTTTTTTCTAATATATGACACACATCAGCTATTTAACAGATGCTGAAGTTAACTTTTACTAACTCATGAATAAATTTACTGTGTTTAGAAGTTCAGGTTGGGTTCTTCATAACCAGATATCAAACACTCAATGCACTAATTCAAAATCTTTGAAAAAATGTCCCAGAGTTCCATTTTGAAAATCTCTCCCCTCCTTTTAAAAGTTACTTAACTAAAATGTTAAATATGCTTTGGCACATACACACCAAAAATATTTTCACAATAGGAAATATGGTTTAGAGAAATATAAAAGATGATGTACTGAACAAATGTTTCTACAGGTAGCAAACCATTCCATGAACTGCAATCTTCTAATAAAGAAAACAGACTCCCCTATCATTCACAGCAAGAAGCTCTTGTCTACTGTTACCTTATAATACAACAACAACTACACAGGCATGGTCACAGAGAATCACACAGAATCACAAGATGAACTAGGTTGGAAAACATCTTTTAAGATCATCAATTTCCACCTATGACCTATAAATACAAATAATTATAATTCTTTTTTTTTCCTTGGGTTTTTCTGTTCACATATAGCCAAAATCTAAACTAAAATGAAAACAAACAAACAAACAAACAAAACCCTAAGTAAAGTTATGTACAAACAATAAGGAAAAACAAAATGATTTAGAAGTAAATATTGCTGAGATAATTTGCGTATGACACAAATATTGATTGTATGATAAATGAGGAATGCAACATGATGGAGTGAATTTGGTAAAAAATCCAGTCCAAAGGAAAACAAAAATTGATTTAATGAAATACAAACTGATATAGACAAAGAAAAATGCCAACCCTGAGTCCAGAACAGTTTAAGGCGGGGACCTCCCTACAGGAAAGCAAAACCTCTAGAGATTACTTGCAATCCCAGAAGAAATTAATGTGCCAACCTAATGATGATTATGTGGGGAAGCCTAACATAATCCTTGACAGGATAAATGGAAATCCCAAATAACAGTGTGTGAGTGGCCATGAGGATGATTTAACACTTCAGTGCCAATATGCTGAAAAAATTGCAAGAATAGAAATCCTGTAACCATGATCACAAAAACAGGGCAGAGCATTTGCATTGTTGTGGGTACGGTTATTTTAAGGGTGCTTTTATCTACTATGCATTATCCTCAAGTACAAAGTTATGCTTGCCCTAATCAAGAAACAGCCAAAGTGGTATTTATTTCCAATGGCACTAACCAGCTACTTCTGGGAACTAACCAAGTGAATTTCCATGATGGAAGCTCTGGTTTTCTGCTAATGACCATCCTGCTGTATCATGAGCTCCACCATCCTCCTCCAAAGTCGTCTTAGATTTGTGACTGGACTGCATGTCTAATCATAGAACAAGGATGTCTTAATTATGCTCTCAGTCTCCTAGGACCAAGAGTGACAATGATGAAAAAAGTAAAGTTTCTCCAAAACTGGAGAGCCATAGCATTCTGCACCCTGCTGTTGATTCAAACAATCTAGTCACAAACTCTCTTATCTGTCAAAAAACAAAACAAAAACCTCAAAAAAATCCAACAAATTTGCTGTCCCTTCTTTGTTGAGGCCAGCCCGAGAAGAGGTAACGGCAGACTTACTGTGACCTACCAGCTTTGTCTAACTTCTGCCTTTAGTATCTTGTTTTCTTTGCAGAGGGAATGAGGAATGTATATGCCAGCCTGCCCAGCTCTCTGTCAAATCTGCTTTTGCTCCTACCTCACCACTGGGCCAGTGCAGATCCCAGGGCCAACTCTGTACACCTGAGCAAGAGAAGGATGGATAGCTGAGCTCAGTCTGAAACTTGGTCCTTTCATGCTGAAAAAACAAGATTTTTCATAGAGGGCAAAGGAATTATGGAGAATATATTATTTTCATCTGCTTTTGCAATATATTTGCATATATATTTGGGAGTAAAAGCTTTGTTTGGCAAGCATTGTGAAAAGAAGTTATTTAATCTTAATAAAAAATAGACACTGACTGTTATGTTTTGGTTTAAGGTTTCTCTCAAGGGGAACCATTATTTGGCAGCTCACTATCTCTTACTCAGAGACTGGAGACTTTGAAGAAAGAAGGTATCTGTACAGAGTTGCTATGACTTCTGACCATTTTAATTCTCAGTTTTTAACAAATCAAAAACTCAGAACACAGCAAGAGATTCCCTTTTCAGAACTATTTCCCTGTTATGCATTCAGATGTCAAAATTCTCTAAAATGAAGTGCTGCTTTCTCAATCTAAAAATAAATTTTTAGGAGCCCTCCATTTCGTGAATGTGAGACAGTGTTTACCTCTCAGTAACATCTTGTCAAGTGAGCAACAAGAGATTGTTTCCATTTTCCTCATCCTTCCAGAGTTAGATAAACTTGATATTTATTATTCACACTATGCTATTTGGAAACCTAAGAACTAAGTAGAATCCCCTGTGTACTCTGTCCCGACAGTTTTAAATGGGTGTATTACCAGCCATTCAGTGCTTTCCATGCATTTCATAATTACTTCTGTTGCCTCCAAATCTCTCTACACAAAGCAAATGATACTGATTTTTTAAATCTATCTTCATAAACAGAGTATCTTCTGTTTATTTAATATTAAAAATACCCATAAGATTTGTCATATAGAGCAGAATTTCCTAATAAAGGAGCAAAAATATTATAAACTGTTATTTAGGGGCAAAAATGTTCATGATAATTTAAGAGGTGATATGATCTAGTAGCCATCTCTATTTGATTGGAATGAACTTCCACTGAAGAACAATATTCTGGTAGATAAAACCATCTCCCAGGTGCCAGGGCAGGAGAAGTTTAAGATCATTCAGTCATCTCAAATTTAGAATGGGTATTCTAAACTGTTTTGGAATTGTGCCAAATCAATTGTGTATTTATCACTTCTTCCATCATTAGGGTACTTTCAGAAAGTTTCTAAAATATATTTCAGAATCTAATCACTACCTATTTTTATTACTCAGCCCACAAATATTGTATTGTCAAATGTATGTCTCCAAATTAACCTTTTTTGGAAGACACAGCCATACAATTTATTACTTTTATATAATTTTTATCAGTGGAAGATCTAAATAGAAACAGCACATGTTGAAATTGTATTGAAAATTAAATTTTCTTTGGGTTTCAACTACCATCCCTTTCTCCTACCATATGCATATCTTTCCAATACTGAGGTTAGAATAGCCAGTTTATTTCAGCTGTTTCACTGAGTGTCAGTAACCAACTCTAATTTAAATATATAGATCCTCTTTGTAATCTTAGTTGGGATTCTGTAAAAAGAGTTAAAGATATTTCTCTAAAAGAGTCAAGGTGGGTCTGGGGAAATAACATGTGATCATCATAACAGATTTTCTAGTGAAAATAGCATTGTTTAACCTGTTTCATGCATTTTAATATCTTTCCTTTTATTAATTTTGTTTAACTGAACTCAGAGGTAACAGATCAACTGAAATAAATAAACTGTTATTGCATGAATGTCTGATCCATTCAGTTCTGGGACTTCTGACATAAGGACATCTGCTGGAGTGGGTCCAGAGGAGGTCCAGGAAAAGGAACAGGAGGATGAAGCAGGTCTATGAAGCCAGGCTGAGAGACTTGGGGTTGTTCAGCCTGGAGAGGAGAAGACTGAGGAGACCTTAAAACACCTTCCAGTACTCAAAAGGGGCCTCAAGAGAGCTGGAGAGGGACTTATTACAAGGGTTAGTAGTGATCAGACAGGGGAGAATGGCTTCAAACAGAAAGAGGATAGATTCAGACTAGATACAAGGAGAATATTTTTTGAACCACTGGGACAAGTTGCAAAAAGAAGTTGTGGATGCCCTGACCTTGGAAGTGTTCAAGGTAAGACTGTATTGTGGCTTTGAGCAACCTGGTCTAGGGCAAACTGTCCCTGCCTATGGCAGGATGGTTGGACTAGATGATCTTTAAGGGTCTTGTGAAAGGGCTAATTATTGTTAAGCCACAGCTTCACTGGATACTCATCAAGTGAAAATCTCTTACTATTTTTTTTTAATTTCAACAAGTCCAACCTGAATGTAAAAAAACTCTGCAGAAAGACTATTTGAAGCAAATATTTCTACAAAACAGTGGCTCCCCAATGAAAATGACAGGTTTTGAAAAAAGCCAAGAATTTACTTTTACGGGAGTTTCCCTTCTGTATTGTAGCATAATATGACAATAAAGAAGCAACACAATATTGCTTGGAAGTTTCCCTGTGGATTAATAGTTTAATTTCAGGAAAGGATTTTGAAACATAGATGGTGAGCCCTTCATCACAGACCTGTCAGCAGCAGTGCCTATAGAATACAGAAATACCAGGCTTAGCACTGAAATGGGAATAATCCTGCTCAGTTCAAACCAGGAGGCAGCTCTCTATCAGCAGTTCCTACATGGCCACTTGTAGGATGCGTGCTGCTAGAAGAGTAAAACCACACTCTGAAAATATGGTGGCATATCTGACATAGATTGGGTAGAATTTTAAGTCTCTATTTAATAGTTTTTTATGGCATCGTTTCATATTTGTTTAAAACAGTGTTTCTAAGTCTGCAAGACAGAGTAGTCAAGAGATTCAGGGCATTATCTGTGGGTCACAGAACTGACTGTTTTAGCTGTGTGAATTCAGTAATAGAAGATTTTTCTTTTGGTGTTGATAGCCAGCTTTTGAGACCAGAAGCAAGTAATGAGCAAGAATGACTCCTGCAAAACCATTATGAAAAAAAAAAAAAGGGTAGTCATCCTATAAAAATAAACACCTGTGATTTAGGGATTCAATTTATTTTTAGTTAGTGTCAGTATATAAGTACAGCTGTTCCATTGGGTTATAGAGGTACCCACTGCCCTCTCTATAGATGAGAACAAAGTGAGGTTATTGAAAGAGAAAAGAAATCTTGTTTCTCTATGTTTTATACTACAAATCATTGTCCAATCAAATCCTCCACTTTATTTTTTCCCTACCTTTTCCTTTACTTGCTGCTTCACCATTCAGTCACAAGCAACTTTCAGGGGTTAAGCTTGAGCAGATGAACAGAAAGTTCAGAGATCAGCCTTAGGCAGGTTGTAAATAATTTCTGAGTAGATGATCTAATATTGTAACAAACATTTTGATTAATGTGTCTTGTTTCCAGAGTGCCATTCATAAAACTTAATGAGAACAGCAATTTAAATGCATGGCAAAATATCAGAAATGCTTAAGAAAATGTTTACAGTGCATGCTGTAGAATTTCATAGACTGAAGTTCTAAAAATACTGATCAGATCTTTATCATACACATACCACAATGCACAACAAAATGATTCAGAATCATCAAACACTGTTTTCTCCTTTTGATC
Organism: Picathartes gymnocephalus; assembly: GCA_013390045.1. Lineage (NCBI taxonomy): Eukaryota > Metazoa > Chordata > Aves > Passeriformes > Picathartidae > Picathartes > Picathartes gymnocephalus. The sequence goes on along the minus strand of WEKY01019288.1, from coordinate 2,095 downwards.
AAAATATAATAAACCAATCTGGTGGTATTGCAATGATCTGAAAACTGTACTTCTTTCAATCTTCATTTTCAAAAAATGTAGTGCTGAGCACCATACAGCAAAACACCTGAATTGACTGTTGAGATCTTCTCAATACTTAATGAAAAAGAAGGATTAATTCAGACGATTTTTTGGGGAGAAGGGGAGGAAGTGTGAGGTTAAATCAGACATGCCAGGGATTGCAACCTGCAGTCTTGAGTAATGAGCAAAGGTCATATCAAGAGTAAGCATTCTGAATCTCCAAAAACTTCTGTAAATTCTGTTCTCAACATTACTGCTGTTTTCAAAAAAATTACTAGTCGTTTAAGTGAAAAAGAAGCTAAACAAGTCAAACAGAAAATGACTCCATGTCTCTTGCATCTGTGCCAGAGAGCGCTACATCACAACAGATGAAAGGCCTCATTTTTCTCTTGTTGAATCTCTGCAAGCCACCTGGGACAGACCATTAGGGAGGGCAATATGATCTGAGCAAACCTCTAGTGCCACTTCCACCAAATGTTCTTTTGACCTTCATCCACTGGTGTTTTAGGAACTGTGGAGGTGAACGTGGCAGAACATGCAGTGTGAATCTAACAGCTGGCTGAGGGCAGCATGGCTTTGCCCAAGGCAGTGAGGGTGGCCATGTAGGGGAATGGGGCTGGTAAGGCCACGCTGTTCCAGGAGTTGCCTGAACAAAAACTGCTGCAATTTGTTGCTTACTCTTGGAATATACAACCTGTTTTAGCAGAGGATGTGAACAGATAAAGTTAAGAAGGCAGGATTTTAATCCAGTTGCTGTCACGTGTCCTGGATAATCTAAAATAGCCTTTTGCCTTGTTCTCTGTTGCCTTCAGAACAAAAGTCATTTTATACCCCAGTGCAATGTGCAACCTTGTTTCTCTGCTGTGGTATTATGACTGAGCAGCCCTCATTCCAAACAGCAGTTGCCTTTAATATACTTTTCAAATTTCAAAGAGCATTCAGGGGATGATGTTCTCATCCACACCACAAATCATACGCGTTTACTGAATGTCATGCAACAGCACAAGGCTCCTCTCTTTCTCCACATATAATACTGTGAATTGATTCATAACAGTCTGCATCTGACATCATTTTTTAATGCATATAGATCTTTTGAGTAGCATAACTCTGAGAAGTATTAAATGTCTTAAGAAGAATACTACAGTTGCCTCCAGTGCATGTAAGAGGATACACAGTATATAAAAATATCTAGGGATTGATAGCTCAAATAGCAAGTTATAGCCACACTTTATGGAGCAATGTCAAAAAAAATTTTCCATTCTGTGTTCTATTGACTACTACCATGTACCTTGTTATTTCAAAGTGGAACTTTCCTCTAACAGTACAGATAGAAAAGAGCGTAATCTCTGTACCTACTGCAAATCAAGGTGAAAATGTTTTCTAATTAGTGTTTATTTTAGTGGGACATATTTTTTGTTGAGATCTACTCTTGGGAGTGGATAAATTTTGATATTATATTTATTTTTGACTGAGTTGTTATAAAAGCTTTAAAAACTGTCTTGAAAATAAATTCCTCACAACAAACATATGCATTAAATACTTTTCACTTTTAACAATGCATTAATTATTAAAGAACTCTGGAATTTCTATGGCAACAGCATACTTAATAAGTTCACATTATTCATCATTGCAAGTAGTAATATCAGCTGCTGTTACTGTCTCACACAATAACCAGTAAGAACTGGCCAACTGCGTCAGAATTTCCAGTGTTCTAAGACAGACAGAGGTAGAAAGTGGAACAAAACACATAGCTTCCTGACCTTCCTTTTACTGACTTTAACTCTCTGAAGACTGAGAACCTAAGCAACCATATATTTAGACTACATCCCTTTTATTGGATACTCCATTTCAACTGCTATTAGCATAGAGGTCTCAAGGGAATAACCAAGCAGAAGAAAGAGATGTGCTTTTTTATAACCACTCCCTCTGTATTGCAAAGAAAGTTTTATTCCATAATGAACAATTTAAAACATTAACAATACTATTATCATTACATACCTTGAGAGAGAAAGGAAGGATTGTTATATTTTTCAGA
>WEKY01019286.1:58340-82501 GCA_013390045.1 Picathartes gymnocephalus | reverse complement strand
GAAGTGCATTGGACTCAAGACATCTGGAGAGGCAGGATGATTAGACTTGTGTTTTACTGACAAAAGTGACAAGGTACTCTCCACTACTTCTTCCATGTACCTTATGACAGAAATAGGAAAAAATGGAGAGAAAACAAAAAAATCACTGAAGTCCTTCCACCAGCAATATTCAGGAAAAAAACTTCTCATAAAACCTTGTTCAGATAAATCATAAATATCAACAGCATTATGTTTAACTTGATCTTGTATGGGTATTAATTCTTTGTAATACCACAAATAAAACCACTATGCATCTATATTCTCCTAAGTTATTATATCTTTTATTAAGTCCTAAATATTCCACTGGCTACACTTGCATCCAAATTATTTTTTTGTTCAAAAGTACTTAGAAAACTCCAAAAGCTAAGTAAGTAGCTTAATATGACTACTCCTATGCAACCTCCCACTTTATTTTTCCCATCCTCTACTTTTATTTCCCCTGTTGTCACTGACCAGCCACTGTGTATCCTATAATCGAGCCTTTGTAAAATTACATGCATTTCATTTTATGTCAATAACTATTACATTAAGAAAAAGTTACAGGATTTTGAAGGTGACATACTTTTCTGGATGTCGAATCCAGGAAGATGGTGCTTCCTTTTGGTACTCATTTAAAAGGCGAACCTGAAAACATAATTATTAAAACTAAAAAATAATGAATGCATAATGTTTCAATAATGATAGAAAAGGTACAGAAAGTTCCTTTATACCTTTTTAAGTAAACGATTTACATCTGCATTAGATACATCCAGACCAGCAGAAATATGAAGAGAATATTCTCCAGAAAGAAAGTACAACTCCAAGTGCCTTGCTAAAAAAAAAAAAAAAAAAAAAAAAAAAAAAAACAAAACAAAAAAAAAAANAAAAAGAGACCCAACAACAAAAAAACACTTCACCTCCATGAACACACGGACAAAACACACTTTCTTATACTGTCTTCATTATAAAACTTAACTTTTCAAAAACCACATGACTCATGAAGTTTGAAATGTAATTAAATGTACATACCTAAACTTGTATAGACTTCTTTTGTCAGATTAAATGGAGAAGAAGAAAAGGTTTTTGCATAGAACCTAAGAATTTTCTCCTAAGGGTAAAAAAGCAAGCAATGTATTAAGTAGTCATTAACTGTGTATTAAAATTGCAAAATAATAAATATATAGAGGCATTATTCTTAATACTACATATTATTCATCTAGCCATCTGTGCAGATGTTAAGCACGTTTTATAAAAATATAGTTTGTGATCACAGAAATCTACCATTCAAAGGAAATTTTATTCAAATACGTGACCTACAGCACCAATGCAAAGCCTCCTTGAGTTACAAAGTAGACCAAGGAACATTACTTTTCTCTTATGAATCAGTGACTTGTAATTATCACTGTTTTAAGTGAAATTGTAGAACCCAGCTGAAAGAGAAATATATGACAGCAGCTGGTGTAACTTTCCTATTTATTTGGTAATCACTTTAAAATTGGAAGAAGAAGTTTAACTCAGATAATAAATAATCTAAAAGCCGTTTAAGTAGCTGTCATTTCTTTTTCTCATCACTGACTGTGTAATATTATTATGTATCGTTTTCTCATCATCATGGAGCATAAACCTGACTTGAGCAGGAAATATTAACATGACCTATTTTACAGAACAGTTTTGTCCTTTTCTTTTTATGTGTATTTTTGCTAAAAGAAATTCAAACATCTTCACAGCCATTAAAAGAAATGCAAATGAGTACTTTAGTGTCCAAAAATCCTATTGAAAGCCTATTGCAGTCCTTTAAACCAAAATTTACTGGAATAATGTATTTCTTTTTACTTCAAAAAATAGTTTATGTATTCATATACAAATAATAAAATGTCTTGGAACCCTGCTGAACTACTTATAATATGTATGTAACTTCTTACACCTCCTTGGTAGTCCTTTCTTTGGATACAAATCTGATAATTAGATACAAAACATTCCCTTACACTGAACGTTGCATCAGGATCTGCCAGAGAGATCGTCAGATGCTTACGCAGACCTGGCCAGCTCTCAGAGCTCAGGATATCAGAGGCAGGGGCCAAGCACAGCGTCTGCAAAGCTTCTTGGCGAACCTGGAGCAGTCAAAAAGATAAACACCAAAAATCCATTCACAGCAACCTCTGAGATATTTAATTTACACGTCAGAGGGAGGGAGGATTGAGAAGAGGGAGGCAGGAAAGAAGGAACAGAATCTGGCTGTAGAACAGATAAGGAATAACAAAATACTTATCTTCTGCTATATTTTTTATGGTTATTTAGACAAAACACTACATCACTGAGTGAGGGAAATGCATGTATTTGAAGAAGCAATAAAACCATTTTAAATGGGTTTTCAATACCAGATGCAAGGTTTATGTTCTACTTTCTGCCTGTAATCAAATATTTTGTTATCAGGGAATATAGCTCTCTAAAGCTCTCAGCTAGAGGAAGTAGACAGTTATTAGACATTGTGTTATACTGCTGAATTTTCATCAGCATTCTAAACAATTTCAAGTAACTTTTTTTTTTCAATTCATAGACAACTGTAATCTCTAGCAATTTATTTCATCTTACTGAAAGAAACTGTAGGACATTTAAATAGCGTTTGATAGTATCAGACTTTTTACCTGGTTTTCTAATAAACTCCATCACAATATTTGTACCAGTTCCTACCTACAGTGCCTTTTTTTCAACTGCCAGACAACCCTCAACAAGCCTTATCAAGACAGCACAGTCAAACTGGTATTTTTCCAAGCTTCAAAAATATCAGCAGCTGGTGCTGATTGTTGGTTAGAGACCCAAATTAGTACTGTCACTGACATGACAGCAAACCTATCTTGGACTTCGTATCTTCCATTTGGCAGAAGGTTGTTGGCAAATCAGCAGGCATCTCTCTCTTCTGACAGGGGTAACTCAAAGGACAACACAGAAGTTACCAGGAAGGGCAAAGGACATGTATACATGACAAATGATGTTCAGTAACATTATTTATCATGGAACAACTTTTTTTAAACTAAAAAATGCCAATCTATAGCATATAGACCTCTAAAAAAAATAGATACTTCCTGCAACACTAGTTTTTGAACCAGATAGTTAGAAACAATGAAGTATTGCACTGCAGACTAGTTTCTGCACTGAAGGCAAGATAGGTGAATCGAAAAAGAAAAGTTTCCACTTTGGTACATAGGAGCTCTTGTGTACATATAGGCTGTTCTCCAATATGCCATAAACATTCATTTATATTAACATTTCATTTCTGCTTTTAAACTTACTTCCTTGGGCTGACTAGGGTCAAGCCTTCCTGCGAGCAGCTGCAATTGTTCTTGACTCATGAATGCATAACTCTGTAATATACATTATAAAATGATCATTAGTGTATTTTATTAAATTGAACAGCAGAAGATTAAAATCATCAGTCTTTCTGATACCTAATTTACTTTTAATAATTAGGACTTGAACATTTAAACTAATTTATCAATAAAGTCAACATTCCAAATGTTTTCTGCTGTTTGCCCAAAGTTAAACTCAAGATAATGAAATTACCATGACACATTTTATTTGCTTTACTTCAAAGTTTTCTGTATCTTCAAAAAACCCCATATAAAAATTTATTCAGCAGGCAATGTTGCATAGTACAGTAGTCTGGAAATGAACTGCATATTATTTGGCTTCCAAAGTAAAATCACAAAAGTTACGTGATTTACTGATTTTATCATTATCTTATCTTTTTCTATACCATACTTGGATAGGTACTTTGGAGCATATGGGCATTATATTGATCTCATCTAGCACATGATGCCTAAAGTAGCTAGCACTTAAAACAGAAAGAAAAGTAAATAATTTGGATTTAAGATATAATAAAGGTGGGAAAAATTAATCTTTCTCTAGGGCCATTCCACTGATAGAAACTTTACAATTTTGGAGTATCATGCTTATTTCATAACATAGAGAGAAAACCCATTGTACTTGGTTGAAGGAGGAGTCACTGTCAGAACAGTTGTCTGTGTAATAGCCACTCTGATGTTCTTTCTTAGCTTTAGTAGCCAGGTCCTTATCATGCATCCGATCTTCTTCAAACTTGTTAAGCAAAGATTCTATCACAACCATCATGACATTCTTCAAGGCATGTATCATTTCTCTGTATCTTCAAAGTAAAGATGATTTTAATATTAAAGAACATAAAAATCACTATGTGAAAAAAAGAAAAAGAAAATCGCTACATCATGAATAATTGAATATGACATAGTGCTAATTAGACCTGAACTCACTGAATTTACAGAAATTAATGAATACCAAATCTAAATCCAAATCCAAATCGAGCAATGAAACATATATGTACCTTACATGTTTCAGTCAATGATATTTTAAAATAATAAAACTCCTTTTTTTCCCTTCCGGAACCATTCAATGAAATACCACTAGCATAATTCTATTTTGGGATGTTCTTAAGAAAGAACAACATGAGTCCACCAAAAAGGAGGATCTGTCCCTCAGAAAACAGGCCAATTCTCATCCTTGTTACTGTTTGTTTCTTGTACTTCAACAACCAATTTTTCTTTTGCTATAAACCTCGAGCAGAACCAGTAGAAGTGAACACATTATCCTGATTCAAGATCTTGAGTACAGGTCATGTACACAAATAGTTTTCTTTAGAAAAACCTTGGTTCTGTTGAATTTCCATAAACTGAAAAATAATAACCACAGGGAAGTAATTCAAAAGAAAAAAATGCTCCAGAAAAGCATCCTATTGTAAAACGTTGATGTTTTAGTTCAAATTATTTTTTACTTTAATGCTACAATTATTTATTTTACAGTCATCAAAGATAAAAAATATCATATTGTGCTTTAATATCCTCCTACACGTCAGTTTAAAAATATAATATATATATTTAGTTCACTGGAGTTGCTTCTACCAATTTTAATGAGCACAAGAACCCTAAGGTCCTGACACTTGAAACAAAATCATACAAACAGCATAATCTGAAAAATGGTCATCCTAACATCTATTTTCCTATTTCCTTATTTTGCAACACATAAAAATGACCATTGATGCTAAAATCCTAAATACATCAAAAATTTCACAGATTTGCTAGCAATCTTTTTATGCAATAGTTCACAACCTTAATTCCAGGGTGAGACAGAGCATGACAAATTGCAATGTAGGGTGTCAATATCTGAATTGCTTAACACTGATTTTTATTACAGGTTCAGAATTTTTATTGGTTCAGATCTTAGTTCTTCAAAACGTGTTAAGGAGAAGCAAAAAGAAGACTAAGAGAAAGGAGAAATAGAGGTGTGAATTACATGTATACTCACTCTTTTGATTCACGGGCCTTCTTAGTAAGATGTTGGACAAGTGTGTCATAGCCAGATATTTCACCCTGATTTTGAGCAGAGGTACATTTTTCTGCCTCTTCTTCAATCACAGGTCCCACAGTATTTTTTATGTATTGTCTAAGGTATTTCACAAACTCATAGCTGCAAGAAATATGTGAAATTAAATGGTAACATATCCTTGAATTCACCATGAAACATTTTCAACATTGTATCAACAAACACTATCTTCTCTCCCAGCAGATCTGTTACTCTGAGGTAAGTGTTTATGACTTATATAGAAATAAAATTCAGCAGTGTAAAATAACACATTACAGTTTGGTTTTCTTCAATATGGTCATTATCAGCATATTGTAGGAGGAAACAATACCAAATGGAAGAAACAAAACCAAAATAGTTAGTTTACCAAATAGCACAATTTCACTTTGTGCTTCTTCTAAAAGCAAAAATCCACTCAGACAAAAGGTTAAGGTTTTGTAGACAAAAAACAAAGAGTATCAAGAAATTTCAAGTTCCAAAAGAAACATTCCTTGTAGCACTCTGAACATAGCACCCTCTTAGAGCATAAACTGTCTAGTATTATTATCTATGCATTATACATAAAAAATTAGAAGATGCACAGAAAACGCAGTTTATAAATTAGAGCATATGGCCTATGAAATTCTATGTGTCATGACAATACACAGATCTCAGTCAAATTGACAAAATAGATGTCTGTGATTACACAAACATATCAAATTCAAGGATTCACCACTTTGTAGTCTTATGATCAGATACCCACAGACACTTGCTAAAAGAATAGAATAATCAGAGGGAGATCTCTAACTAAAGACTCTCCCTGGGTCCTCCAACTTTGTATTAGCTACAGAAATTTCTAAAGAGCACTGCTCAGAAAAATCAACTTTTGTTTTTGGATTTGTATAAAAGACAAAACAAACAAACATACAAAAAAGTAATCATATATCAACAGTAAATGCATAATTTTATTTTCATTGTATCAAATGTAGATGTGCAACTACTTCATGTTAACTTGGATAAAGAACCCCAAAAAACAAATAACAAAGCACACAAAATTGTATCATGATAAATACTTCCTCACTGGATTGCCAACCTCAGGTTCCAACAGCTACGTCAGTAGTTTTTTTTTTCCCCTACCTTTCCATTCTTGTTCTCAGTGAAAGTAACAGAAATACATCTCAAGAAAGATGCAAAACATGTTTATTTCTGTTTTCATTTGTGAAATTGCACGCAACTCTCCACCGCATGAAAGCTTTCTCCCCTTTGTTTTATAAGGGCAATACTTCTAGGGTATATGTTTTTGCAGTGACTCCTTCACTCTGAAATACACAGCAACCACATCACTATTCACACCACTACTTTTATGTCTGATGTTCTGGTCTTCATCTTCTGCATTGTTCTTCTACCTTAGAAGTGTTTCGTAACAATTATATATATGTATGTGTTTCAGCAGTGACAGTACTACCTCTTCACAAGCAGAATTAATTCAAACTGATCTGGCAGGATTTACAAAGGAATCACACCTGAGGTAGTGTTAAAAACACCTCTAATAAAATAGAAAACATGCTACTCATGTAGTTTAAAATCCTGAGGTCTACTACTGCACAGAAGTTTTGTACTTGATTCAATTTTCCTTTTTATTACTTTCCTGATGATCCTGCATTTCTGTCTTTTCTACATCTAAGTGGGAACAGAGGACAAAGTAAGGCCTCAAAATCTGGTAAAATTACTGCATCAAAGTAAGCATGAGGCAGAAACAGTACTGCTCAAAATGCTGAGCTGAACTAGAGCACTGGACAGTCCAAAAGCACACACTACTAATAACAGAGCTTGCAATCTGAATGGACAGGTTAGGAAGAAAGTTTCTTAATGGCCTCATTTATAAATGGCCATATGACCTCTCCGACTTTCCATGAAAACCAGTCTGTACTGCTGTGCGTCACCAACAAGGCAAGAATACCTCGAGAAATATTCCAGCACCAGATATGAATCCTCATGTTCTGCATTTAATGATCACTTGATTTACCATTAAATGTAAATTAAAACTGTTCTCATGAAAAGAAAGTATCTCTAGGGTCACCAATTTTCTAACATAGAAGAAAGAGTAATGGATGTCAAGGCTTCACCATTGTAAAAGGAAAAGCTAGATAGGCATTGCTTCAACCACGTACAGACTTTGCTCCCTCACCCTGGGTATTCTATTAAGTTCTCAGAAAAAAAATAACAGAAAAAATTTCATTTTATTTTTGCTTGAGCTTTATTGTATATATCTTATCTAAATATTTTTTTTCTTTCAGAATTACATGTATCTTTCAACTTTGATATGTTTACAACTGAATTCTTTTACTCTCATGCTTGTCACCTAGCAATCTACTACTCAAAATTCACAAAAGTACAAGCAACAGTGTAATCCAATACAATTTGTAACAAAAACTAAAACTCAGCTAAAATACCTTTTTAAGAATCTTCAGAACACATGCAAGCTTCAAGGTTTTAAAATTACAGGGAAATTTTAGATAAACCCTGATTCTATTTCACTTACTTTTACCTAACTCCTACCACTGACAAAGGAATGCTAACACCTAGGTAAGTTTAAGAGAATGTAAATAGTGCCACTTCTGAAAAAAACTGATAGGGAAACAGTTTTCTCAGAAGAGGTCAGGTCACAGAGCTCTGTTTCTTATTAAAATGTCTTCGGGTCACTTCAGCTTGATATTCTTTTGGCTTGTCATAAAATGTGTACTAAAAATCTCCCATGTAGTAAAAAGATAATCAAGTTATAACATCATGGAAAGGAAACAGGAGCATGGGATCTGGAAATCCAGATTGCATGTAAGTGAGGTCACACTGCCCAGTCTGATTTAACAGAAGTGTGATGGGGATACATTTCTGTTTTACTTAAAACTTAAATTAAAAGAATGATTGGAACAGATAGATAAGATAGACATCAGAAATATAGGCCAGAGAGAACAATCAAATATGGAAGCCAAATGGCCATCTGAAAAGTACTCTATTTTGAAAAACAAGATTATGTTGTGTATAGCAGGTGCCAAATATACCGAGAGCCTTCAGTGACTACTTCTTCTAGCTCCTTTTCATGTGTGCATCTAGTGCATCATGTGTGCACATGCAGAGCTTTGTAAATTCCTCTCTCACAAACAGCTCATAAACAACTACTACAGTAAAAATATGTTAGTAAGAGTGGAGGGGGAAAAAAGCAAACCAAGGAAATGGCAAGATTAATTTTATTCTTTAAATTAGCATCATCTTATAGTTGATTAATGACAGGAATATCTACATATGTATAAATACACACAAACTTACAAAGCAGTATAAAGTGTAGACATTTCCCAGGAATAATACAGTTTAACACATACCAACTTCTTCAAATGACTAAAAGTAGCAAAAAAACATTTTTACTTGTGAAAATTCTCATCTGTTTCCTCCAAATGCAAGAGAATTTCTTCTGCACATTCTACTGATGGGGCTCCAGTGATTTTTTCCTTCACACTCTGCAGAAATTGTTTAAGCATAGACTGTAATAGAGCTTCATCTTCACTTATAAAGTGAGACATCTGTAGAAAACAAATAGAAGAATAAGAATCTCTCATAGTTTTGTTTTTTCTCATGCTAAGAAAAGCACAAATCCCTTAAATTGCCACTTTTTTACTGTTACCAACAGGATTTTCTATCAAAAGACATAATCACAGATAGAAAATATTTTATAGAGCTTATCTTCAGACAAACTGAAAACAAAACAATCAAATTAGTTTCACTAAAACTCCTGATATTGTAGCATAATATTCTTAAAGGAGATATTACATTAAGAAAAGCCTGAATATTCCTATTTACACTTGCTTGGGAACTTGCCCATCATATAGGCACAAGACCACACTGTAAGCTAAAAAAATAAAAAGGAGGGAAGGTTTTACAGATGTAATGACTGTATCTTGATCAGAAAACTTTATAAATCTCTCACCTGCTTCTCATCCACTATTACTACCCAGTTCTGACTTTGGGATCCCTCTACTCAGAGCTATTGCTGTGCCCATGACTGAAAGTGCTGTCAGCTTTTGCAAGGGCCAGGTGGAATGATCAGAACTGTTTAATTTTCCTATGCTAATCAACTGCAGTGACCTGACAGAGTCCTGTCAAACTAAATGGAAACTGCTGGGAAAAACTGGGAGAAGCAGAAGCAGTGAGAAACTGGAAGCATCTGTCAAGTCAAGAAGATAGACAATCAGTTAAATTTTCAAGGCAAGCTGAAAGAAAATACAAAAAAAAGACAAAAGCTCATTTTTGATCTTGATTAATTAATGGCTTAACAATTTTTATATGCCATGGAATACTGTGAAACCTCAGTGGGAATTCTAGCTTATATATTTCTAACCTGTTTAAGAAAAAATTACTTAGAGATATTTGACTATTTTTGAATTAAAAATTAAAGACTCTCTAAGCACCTGTGTATAAACAATACACACACACTTGGAAAAGACAATATAGTAAATTACTGTTTAAGTATCAAATAGTATCCAGCAGAAAAAAAAAACCAACCAAAAAAAAAGCCATAGCACCAGCTGGAGGAGTTATCTTTTACGAAAGGTAACAGTTCATCAAGGTAGCACTTCTCTGTGGTAAGTAGGTAAGCAGCACAGTTGCTGAACATTTTACTTAGATTTATCATTACTCAATACTAACTCAATCATCCTACCGGAAATTTCATTAAACTAACTTAGAGCAAACAAACAAAACACCCCAAATCCCTTGTAATACTCTTAATTCACTAATTTGCAGCCCTCTTTTTCTTATAGAATCTCAAGATGCTTAATCAAACCCAATGTACTTTTAGGTCTATATAAACATCAGAAAATATACTAAACAACTGGGGGAGGGGGAGGCAGGAAATCACCTAGTATTTTGGTATAACTAGGCATTTTTAGAAGTGCAAGGTATCCACATACTGGCTGGCAGTCAGAGCAAAACCCCACCCAGATTATTCATGGGGAGAAATAATGAGAATATTGCAGCTTCAACACCACTTTGCCTTGAAAAGTCTTACCTGACTTATGTAATCACTAACAAAGATACATATCTTACACTTCATTTGCAAAGGTTTGTGGTTTGTTGTGCTTGGCTTTTTGGTGGTTGTTGGTTTGGAGGTTATTTCCCAGCAGGCATGTCTCCCCCATTCAGTTTCCAGGATACATTTAAATGGTCTTTCCTTCCCTAAAATACAATTTTACCCAAAGCCCAGTTTGGGCAGCCTTTTCAGAGTCCCGGCACTGTCCGGGAATGAAAATCCTGCCCCACAACCCAGGTGACGACTCAGAAGCGGCCTGTTATTGCCAGCATTTATCCTCACACAAGCTTTCCCATGAGCAGGGAGACAGTTTTAGCAAGAAACCAAGGAGAGCAGCCCCCAGAACGCGAGAATTCCTGCCCCCTTCTTTACCGCCCGTCCTTCGGCTGCGCACCAGGGGTGGGCAGCAACCAGGATTCCTGGGACAACCCATGCACGACGAGAGCAGCCGGTCTCTAACCAAGCGTCGGGAGAGGAGGCTAAGCCCGCCCAGGTGCTCCCCTCAGCTATCGCTGACAGCGCGGGCGGGCTCTGCCCGGGCACGTCGGATGCGCTCGCCGCACGCACCCGCTCAGCTCCCTCAAGCTCCCCCGGCCCCGTGCGCCCCGCATCCCCGGTCCCGCCCAGCCGCAGGGCAGCTCCNGCGGGACGGCGCTGCCGCGGTGGCGGCCGCCGTGAGGGCTCCGGGGGGAGCCGCGCTGCCATCAGTTGCGGTGTGTGGGTGCCGGTACGGGCAACTCCAGCAGAGCTCATGAACACTCAGCGCTCCCTGCCTTCAGGCCCCTCTCTGCTCAGCCCGGGGTGGTGGCCCGCAGGTTTCCCACTGAAATCAAAGGAATACAGTCATTGTTCCCAATTTACGTCAGCAGGGCAACAGGTTGTCTCAATAAAAAAAATAGCGAACGGCAAGGAATTTTTCATCCCTCTTTAACTCTCCATTCCCTCCCGTCATGAAGGAAATATTACAAAAATACCAAATAGTATTTTTTCTCTCAAATAAACGCATAACACAAAAATAGCAAAAGAGTTTGGTATTAAATCATTTCTATTAGGTCAGCCATAATAAACCAGAATTTAGTTACCGTAAACATTCAGAACAATGTTTGTCAGTGCTTGCATGCAAGGTGTTACATAATGTATTATTATGCTTTCCTCCTACATTTTTGTAATGATTCTGATGGCAGATGATGCTAATCTTCCATAATGATGTGTCCTTTAAGTGTTAATATTCCATGTAACGCTGATCTTCCATGAGGACTTGTTCCTTTAACTAGACCTGTAAGACCCTTCAGCTAACAGAGCTCTGCTTAGTTGTGGGGATCCACTGACACAGTAGACCTAAGCTTGTAAACTAAAGTATTTCTATTGAAAAGGGACGATTCAGGAGTAACACAAATCTCTCTTACTGCCAGTTCTCAGAAACCAGATTTTGATTGGTTGCAATAGAGTTGCTGAGATACCTTTAGTAGTGAGCTCTTCAGTGCTTGGACGTGGCCAGTGCCCTCAGGTACTCACAAAATAAAACTGGAAAAATTGTCTGCTGACTGCTGCTTGCAAAGGGGCTCCAGTAAACTGCCCAGAGTCCTGTTAGCTCGGCCATGCACTCTCCCCATCTTCTAAGTGCACTGGTTTGGAATGGCCTACAAGTGACAGCAGTTCATTCCTCAGGCTCTTCCTTCACAGGCAACAAACAGTTTGCTTCTTTTCTGTCCTGATACCAACTGAGAGGCACTGTGGTGAAACACTTCTAGTTCCTTTATTACTTCACAAGCCCTGATTCAAATGACAGCATCTCAGTTTCATAGCTGATAAGGCACAGAAAAAAAATCCATGTACATAGTATTCAGAATTCCTAGTCCTTACTGAAAGAGTCGCCGCTTTAAAAAGCCGTCCCTATCTTATAAAACACCTTATAAGAAAAGTTGCACTTGTAGTGGCATCACAGAAAGATGTCCTCGTGATGCCTGTGGTGTTCCTGAAATCCTTCCATTCCTTTCTACCCTCTCACACCTTCTGTATTGCATCCAGCTTCTTTAGCCATGTTTTGCAGCCATTGGAACCTGGAGCCCTTTCTTGTGAGCAAAGCTGGCAGAGCTCAGGTGCTGTTGGCCATGATTATTAGGATGCATCCAGGCAGATACCCTCAGAGGGTGATACTCCAGAGTGAACAACACTATTCTGCAGTATGTTTACATGGGTAGATGTCTGTTATGTGGAAGAGGTTGCAATCACTGTGAAATTGTTCATGTGGATTTCACACTGGTGAAATTCTACTCTCTCTTACACTAGGAATTCCTTCTCTTTGGTAAAAATATTCCAGATGTTCTCTGTCGATTGTACAAACAGGAAAGCCTGGCTCCTAACCCCGATTCAGGAAGGCATGAGATACAAATAACTCTTCATAAGATCTCAGCATTGTTAGAAAGTCACAGTGCTGACTTCTATAATTTTAGAAACTTAAAGGAAATAACAAATTCACAAATTTGTAGAGTCTGTAGTGTATAAGGTAAGCAGAATTTCAAACTGTGAAACATTATAGGAATGTGAATAATTTAAGTATTATAGAGAAGTTTAATTTAATTGATTTGGCTCTCTTCCCATACCTCGAACATGTCCCAACATTTGAATTATCAGTTTATCCCAAACTTCTGTAAATTTAAAATGTTTCTGCAGTGTCTTCAATGTGGCAGGCCAGAAAGAAGGAAACTGTAGAAAACAAAGGAATCTTCTTTACAGCTGGTGGTAGTCGTGGAAACAGCTTGTCTTGGTGCTCATGTCATTACACCAGGGACATAGTTTCTCTCGCCTCTTTCTGCTTTTTCTTACTTTTTCTTTTCCTGCACTGTAACTTACCACAAGACCACTCTTTTTCTGGATGACACACAAAGGTCTGTAGAGCTTTTGATTTTATGTAGGTGATGCACAGCTGTTAGTTTCTCCAAAACTGTTCCGTAAGACTTTCACCAACTCTGTATGTAGGACCTACTAAAGGAATTAAGGTTTAGTATCTGATTGAATAATTTAGCATAGCCAGTATCTATTGAAATTCCACTTTATTCCTTGGCTGATACAGTTTTCAAATGAGTATATACCAAAGAACTAAAAGGGAAGGCAAACTCCACTTGACTAAAAAAACCCAACCAAACCAAAACAAAAGCAACTTTCTATACTCCTATTTCAGAGCTAAATCAAGATCAGAAGGAGCCAAGGTGTCCTCACTTTAGAGTTTCCCAAACTGGGACTATGATATGAAAAGAAAGAACTAAGTTAGGAGAGGAGAAATAAGGGTGAATTCTGGTTCTGGACGTAGCACAAGAAGTCTTCACCACTTTTCTGCACACTCTGACATCTCTTTAACCAGTTCTTGAGCCCCCAAATAAAAGATGAAGACATTTCATCAACCCTTGTATGAACGCTATGGTATTTCTTGCCTTCTCACATCACATTTATGGCAGTTTCCCAAATTTGGAGCATGAGCTTCCCAACAATGAGCATGTTTTAAGACATCATTAGATCATAATCTAATCATAAATATCAAAAAGGAAACTGCTTAAAATATTACTGCTGATGGGAAAATCTTTTAAAATAATCTCCAAAGGAAATTTTCTATTTTGAAGACTATCTGTCCTTTCCTCTCTGTGCACTCTGGAGAAATATTAACCCCTGGCTAGATGTTTCTGTTAAAACAAACACTAAGGATCTGGTGGGTAAGTGGTCACAAGGGTTTCAGGCTGGAGCACTTATGCTATCAGCTGCACTTGGAAGTCTTGTGTTAAAACACATGCAAACTGAATTTATATCAGTTCCATAACAGGCAAAATGTAAAGTGTCCTGACAGGTCTAAGGTTACATCAGATGACTTTGTACATTCCTGTTGAGAGCTAAGCTGGTATGAGATGCATGTAAACTATTACAGGAATCAAAAAATTAAATTGGGTCAGTTTGCTTATTTGGTAATTAAACTTCAGTTATGCTGACATTTCAAGAAGACTGAAGATCTTACTTTGCTGTTCCTGATCTCTTTTTTCTGAAAAGTGAGAAACTGGCAGGAAATCGATAGGACTCTTGCATAACATTGTAAAGCACCGACTCAGAACCAGCCTGTCCAATAACAATCAGGAATGGTATTGATTAAAAATGTAACTTAGTGAATATATAGGTACTGATTTTTCCATCTGTATTTTATGACGCAGTTTTCAATAGATGCTCTGCTTGCAGTTGTAAAAGTAACTACAGGAACTGAGGTGATAAAATCTATACTGCAATGCTAAGTAACTACCTCAAAGAATCAAAGACAAAATAAGCTTCAATGACAGTATAAACATCCAAATGCCAATAAAATAATTTTCTGATCCACAACTTTCTTTTGGTGAAACTTCAAGGACCCTTCAAGGAAACTTCATGTGTCACTAGCTCTGATTAGCTTTAGGCAGATTTCTTAGCATCAGACTTAGGTCTTTATTGGAAATTGAGACTAATAAAATTATACGCCATTATGAAAATTAATCTCACAGAAGTACAACATAACCAAGTGGCATCATAGATCTTGACTTTATTTTCCACTTCTTTTCTAATTAATATTTTGGTCGTTTTCTTATCATGTGTTTCCTGAAGGTGGCAGCAATATTCAGGAGTTGTGTAAATGTCTGACTTTTGGACCTATTGACCTGTAATACAGCATCTCTTTCAGTGTAAATATGTTTGTATTTATGGATATTAATAATATCCTAAAATCAAAATTTGACAACATAGATATTGTAGTTGTAGACATAGGGTGTACAATATCACTAGAAAATATGAAGAAACTATATTGGCCTGGAGTGTTAGAATTGCTTATTCTTTTGTATGATAAAAATTCATAAGCTAAAGGAGGATTCCTAAAGTATTAAATATTTTTATTAACGATTTACTGTTGCTTGCAGTTAAAATTATCCATTTCATTGTCTTCCTTGAAGTCTGTATTGTATGCCTTTTCTGAAGTGAACTCTAAGCTCATTTGGAAGCACTACATTAGCAGTTCAAAACACTACAAATGTTATGTGTGATCACTGAAGGAAGATTATAGGGTTCCTTTCAGTTCCATTCCTCCATTTGATCTTAATCATCTAAAATCACTTCTAGAGCCACTCAGGCCAACTATCTCACATCACTGCAGGCTTTTAATTAAAAAAGAAACATTAACACTTCTTTTGCTTCAGATGTGGTACATTGCATTGTTGTGAAATGCTTCTGCTACTGTGGCAAGACAGTTGCATCAACATTAGAAATAGGAAATAATTTACAGAACTTTCCTCTCCTTTCATTTTGCTAGTCAGGGAGTTGCAGATCCCACTGCAATTTAAATGGAGGATCATGGAAGCCCACGAAGACATCTCTGCAGCAGGGCTCTCCTCCCCTTTGTCTCTTGCTAACAGAACTGCGTTATGTCAGGTGATTCTTCTGCCTGCAAGTCTTCTGCCAGCTCCAGGGCTGCTCTTACAATGCATCCAGGACAATGGCCTGAGTACTGGTACTGCTATCCCAGAAATGCCACCTTGATGCAGAGCTCCTCAGCACAAGAGCGTCATGGAGCTCCTGTTGCAGGTCCGGCAGAGGGCTATGAAGATAATGAGGGGACTGGAGCATCTCTTTTAAGAGGAAAGGCTGAGGGAGCTGGGCCTGTTCAGCTCGAGAAGAGACAACTGAGAGGGGACCTCATCAGTGTCTATCAGTGTCTGAAGGGGGTTGTCAAGACAGTGTTTCCAGTTTCCAGGCTCTGCTCAGTGGTGCCAAGCAATGGAACAAGAGGCAGTAAGAAGAAACTGATGCACAGAAAGTTCCACCTGAATATGAGGAAGAATTTCTTTACTCTGCCAGGTGACCATGCACTGGAACAGGTTGCCCGGAGAGATTGTGGAGTTTCGCCCACTGGAGATGTTCAAGAGCCATCTGGACACAATCCTGTGCCATGTGCTCTGGGATGACCTGACTTGAGCAGGGAGGTTGTACCAGATGACTTCAATGGTCCCTTCTGTTCTTACCTATTCTGTGATTCTGTCAACTGCATAGCTGCCAATGGCTATGCTGCCAAAGGAACTGCAAAACATAGGCAGAGCCTTCCTTGTGAGTCTTCACTGGTCCAAATGGACTCCCTAATCCTTTCATGCCTTCAGATCTAAATGTTTCATCCTGAGAGAAAAGTAGGGAAGAAATCACATTTTTTTTTAAAAAAGTAATCTCCACTCCTAAATATTGCATGGAACACAATGCTACAATTTTAAATTACACTGACAGAATTTATTACACTGTGCTTCTTAAGGAGCCACCACACCTTCTCTTTCCTGTTTCCCATTTGTCTTCTGAAGATTGTACTCATCCAGATAAACTACTGCTCTCCTTACCCAATGGCTTATCCTGCTATAGTTCTGAATCCCAGTGTCAAACACCATACAGTTTCCTTCCTGCATCATCAACCAACTGCTGTCTGTAATCTTAATATTTGCAGGGAGTCAAATACTAGAGACATTTGCTATGTAAGCTGTTGTTTTATATTCTCTTGTTAATATAAGTTATGATCTTCTTGTAAGAGTCTCTTCTACAAGTACAGATTAATCTAGCCAGATGTGACGCACAGATAACTTTGTTCTGTTCATTTTTGGAATGTTGTAAAATGCTTGAAAAGTAAGCAAGTCATGCTCTTTGCTGCTCATTTGAAGCTGTACTCTTTGTAAGACAGGCTCAGGAAGATACCATTTGGCCCATCCTTTGCTGTGTTTTATTCCTTTGTGTACTTTCAGAAATATGAACTGTGTTCTTTGTTTTTCAAATATTTTGTGTCCTAGCAAATTGTGACCTCCTCTTCAAAGTGTCGTTTTAAAGAAATAGTAAAAGCATTGCTTGGTAACAGCACTGTTTATTTAAATTCCAGAAAACACTTGGTTTTAGTTTCTCTTTTATTTTGCTTAGATAATGTCTGTGATCCTAACAGAATTTTACATCTGAGAAATTTTTTGGAACTTCTCTGAACAAATACAGTGTCTGAAATAAAGACGGATGAAGAAAAATGCCACTCCTGACACCACTTAATACACAAAATATGGTCTTTTAATAAAAACTTATTTTAATATTCTTGTGGAACAGAATTTGTCATGCAGTGGAATCTTATTAGTAACACGCTCCTTAAGATAATGAATCTAATTTCTTTGAAAAAAATTAAAAAGTGTTATAGTTTTGCATTATTAAAGTAAATATGCCACCCTCATCTCCATGTAATTCCAGTGAATTTTTGTGTTAAGGATGAATTTCCTTCAGTAAATCTGCAAATACATTTCTCTGACATGAAAAAATAATCTCTAAGTAACAAGAAGAATATTTAATATTTTCACTGGTATTTTTTAGTGCCCTCATAATGTGAGTAAAATTCCAATAGGGACATGATTTTGTCAATCCAATTCCTTTCGCTGAGAAATAAGACAAATATTTCTATATCTTGATGCACCTGCTCACTGACTGTTACAAATTTTGTAATGCATATTTTATCATACAGCCTGTAGTGCTGGGTTGTTGTGACCCAAGGGCACAACCTGGCACTTGGCCGTGTTGAACCTCAGACAACTGGCCTTGGTCCATCAATCCAGCCTGTCCAGACTCCTCTTCTTCAAATCAGAAAATTTATCTTTTCAATTCTTTTTTTTCAGAGAACCACATCCGTCTGGGCAAGTCTACTTAAACACCTGTCTGGGGCAACTGCCAGAACTAACAAACAGTGAGTCCCTGTTCTACTGAGTTAGAAGTTTATTTGAATCCTCAAGACGGGACTCAGATCTCTTGATTCAGAAGGTATCTTTTTTCCAGACTTGTGAATGGTCTTGTTTACTACACCAGACCTGCAGTGTGCAAGTCAGTGCTGCTGAGGGGGAAAGAGCTGTGATTCTGGAGTAAAAGTAACTCTGGATGGCGTTTGGAACTTCATAACCTGGCTTTACAGTCAAGGCAAATGGGAGCATATTCTGTTTGGATAAGGCTGAGTGTAATCCTCATCCCTTTCTCATCTGTCAGATGGGTTTTGTGAACTTGCTGTGATTTGACTGGAGACTGATTCTTCTGCTTGGAATCCTTGGAGCACTCCTGTAGTATGCAAAATATGCTAAGAATGTGATAATTACTATTTTAAAGTTTGTTTCCCTTTTGCTGCATTCTTTTTAGCTTAACTCATGTTCCTGGGCTTGCACTAGAGAATAATGCAGTAGCTGGAGGGAAGAATCTGTGTGGATGTACACTCCAGGCTGTTGTAGGTTGATTGACTTGATTTATGCTGATGGATTTATCTTAAAACATACCAATGGAGGATTCAACCCCGGTTTTAAGAAGGAAGGAAGATATATTCACATATGAGTAGTTCTTGGCAAAGCTCTCAGAAAACTTTAAAAATACATTCCTGCTTAGTCTTTAGAATAATTTTGCTAGCTACTCTGATGCTTTATAGTGTTTATAGCACTAAATAATTTTAATGCCATTATGTTTCATACTCTTTATTTTAATGCTTATGCACCATATGGTATTGATGTCTATTATATTGCATATAACTCAGTACAATAAACATAGTATTACAAAACAGAGTTGTTGGATTTTTATTACAGGTAGGTTACCTACTGTGATGAAAATAATATAAAATTATGGGGAAATTATTATTCCCTTTCTTCCTAGTTTTTATTCAAGAAATAACCCATGGTAAATTAAGTGCAATTCCACAAAATTTTATAGAAGCATAGATCTTGGTAAAAAACAGTAAATAAGTTCTGCTAGGATTTTATGTTTTTTACACTTGTCTTTTAAAATTAGTTTATATTTGTAATCCTTTGCCTCAGAAGTTACTTGAAGATCACTCCTGAGCGTTATTGCACATTCTTAATTGTTTCTGAAAGCAATAGATGCCAAGAATCTCACTTTGCAGAACAGAACGATTAATTCTTTCTGTTATTTACCCCATGCAGATTTTTTTTTTGCATATTAACCACAACACCCCAATTCCTATCTATCAAAGACTAAATACTTAGCTAAGAGAGTAAAATTAGAGACTAAATAAATTTTCTATCATTCTGATATGATCCTGAGCTTAGTGAGATAAGCTTTCCTCTGCAGAAATATACTGTGTGGCTCTCGTTTTGTTGACTTAATTCCAGAGTGGGACCTGAAAGCCAAAAGGAACCATTGAAATTGCATTTTTCAGGCCAACTGTCCTCTCTCAGCTTTCCATATTGTGAGCTCCACAGACAAGGGAAGGTAAGGAAGGCATTCATTTCCCAAAGGAATTACAAATTCCTTAAAATCTTACGCCATGATGAAGCTTGACTGTAGAATTGTAGTTAAGTACTGATGTGGGAGTGTTGGTACTTTTATTTTTATGGAGTCCAGTCACTGTTTAATATAAAATGGATGATCAGTCCTGATAATAGAGACGGTCCCACAACTCACTCCTACCCAACTGTCTCTGCAGAGTCAATTTTCCACTTGTTGGCTTTCCCTCCCTCTTTGGCAAATCCCGACTTCCTTCACAAATCTTCAGCAGAAGAGGAAAGCCCTGCTCAGCCTAGCCTGCTTCTCAGCCACTAAAACATTCTCCTAGGAGCAGGTTTGTTTTGAGTTCCCAGTTTCTAGAGCTGAGTTAGATACTGTCAGTGGGCACTATGAGACTGAAGTGTAAAGAGGTATGCAGGTATAGGGGGTCTTCAGAGCCAAACAGGAGGCTGCACCCTAATTTTCAGTTTCAGACCTTCTGAATCTTGTCCTAAATGTTTTCCATTTTTCACATGTGCCTCTTTTTCTAGGTTAATGACAGGTCAATTTCTGTTACCTACAATAACATAATAAAGATACGATGTAGAAGATGTTTGTATCTTTATATAAGCATATATAAGGGGTTTTTTTCAAACTTTCACTTACTTTGTATAAATGTAAGACTTTTTATCAGACAGATGTTACAGCAAATTAAAACCTGCATGGGGTACAGAAGGAAGTGAAAGGCAATCTGGATCAAACATTTAAGGAACTGATTACATATGCTGTATGTTTAGAAGTTTTATCTGAAGAAGAGGCAGCATGTAGAAAACTTCCTGTCAGACTTTCATGTCATCCATCTGTCAAAGATGATTTGTGTTTTATTTAGTGTTAGTTGAACCTGTCATCTCCCAACACTATATATTGTTTGTATCAGAGCATCAAAACCTTGGTTCATAATACATTATGTAGGTTCATTTGTCCTGAATAAGTTTTCTAGTGTGAATAACAGACTTTGTCTTAATACTGTTATGATTTTACAGCAACACAAAACCAATGGAGTTACTTCACCTGCATCATCCTCCTCTTCAGTTTTGTGCTAGTGTAGCAGAGCTATCAGAAAGAAATTACATCTATCTACCGTAGCATTAGTGTCCTAGTCATTCTTGGTACTATAATGGAATGTGGTGCAGGCCCCATGGAAAGAGTGCCTGACTCAGACTCTCTGTAATCATTAGTATTTATCCTGCTGCAACTGTGCCCCCCTGGAATTTTAAACAGAGGCACTGCAGAGGCTCATTGAGAACAAGTGAAGCTGTTCAAGTGCTGATTATTCTGGCAGAGCCTGAGCAAATTAGTTAATAATTAGGTGTGAAATTAATGTACACCTTCTGTTTTCCTTAGTAGATTTCCCATGTTGTTAATTTGCTTCTGCACCACCAAGGGACAAAGTATATTTAAAGAACATGTGTGGGAATGAGCTAAAAATGTCCCCCTTGTTACATTTGTTATCTAAATTTTAGTATTGTATAGAGCTTTGCCTGAACTCTTAAAAATGTCTCACTCCTTAAATCCTATGTATAGTGCCTGTTTGAGCAAGATGACAAAAATAAAATATTGCTTTGTCTTTATGTTACATTATGATAGATAGAGACATCGTATATTATTTCATTATGCCCTATCCTGTATGTTTGCCTGTGTTATTTGAGGGTGCTTATATCGAATGTACTTGCTAGAAATTGTGTGACATGATGTTAGACCTGCAGTGTGTGGTGCCTAATGTAGGTTGGGTGGGTTTTATATATTTCTGTATGTTAAGCAGGATTTTTTACTCAGAGAGAGTGTTTTGTGATTCTTTACTATGAGAAATACGTAAATGAAATTAAGTAGACCTGAAAGCTGCCATAGGAGCTTGTAATTATAGACTGCACCAAAATACAGAATGAACATTGTCGACGTTTCAGTGAAATTATGGCTTTCACTGTTACCCGCAATGTAAACTGTGGGAAGATCTCTTGGAAATCTGAGGTGATGCAAGATAAAGTTTGAATCTCTTCTCCTCTTAAAAGGTGAGGTTAGAGACTTTTCACTCTAACAGGCCATTTTTGGGCCCTTCACTATATTTAAGGCTAGCTATGCCAAATCATTGTCTCACTGCTTATCCTGTTAACTCAGACTGTGACTTTTGTTTTCTGTAGCCTCTCCGACTTTTTTGACCACTCTAGTTTACTGGACAGGGATGAAAATATCAGTAGTACAAGAGCAAACATATAAGTGTGGAAGCATCTATGGGAGTAGGTAGAAGGAAATGTCTTGAGAAGTTTAAGAAGCACACATTGCTGTAGCACACGGGGCACATAAGAAAATAAAGGTTCTTTCCCTTTTTCTAGAACAGAAGAGAATGAGAAGTCCTCTCATAAGCAAAAGGATGCCCACAGTCCCCTTCTCAGTCTTATCTCATCCTGAATGAACTTGACCTGGTAGAGGAGATCAGCACGTCTTTCGAGAGATTGCTTTGTTGCCTGTTTTGAATTTTGTGCTATTCAGATGTCTCACTTAGCTGGAGTTAAGAGTACCATTTTGGTCAACTAGGAACATCAGAAGACGACATGACTTTTGACAAACTCCATCAGTGTTTGAAGTAGCTAATGTATAATGTAAGTAATTTCCCAAACTGTTCTTGATGCATATGTTAAGCAAACAATCTGATTGAAATTGGACTAACCCATCAGGTTCAGA
The DNA here is from genome assembly GCA_013390045.1 of Picathartes gymnocephalus. Lineage (NCBI taxonomy): Eukaryota > Metazoa > Chordata > Aves > Passeriformes > Picathartidae > Picathartes > Picathartes gymnocephalus. The sequence goes on along the minus strand of WEKY01019286.1, from coordinate 60,039 downwards.
TTAGCCTTCTTGCAATAATATTAATAAAGGGAATTTTTGTGATCTTTAAGGCTGTTTATTGTAGTGGTATACCGAAAGGTAGCACTGTCCTTTCTTTGGATGCTATTTACCATCAAAAAACCTAGGAATAATCTGAAGGGTAAATAGTTAGGCTACTTGTTAACTGTGGTAGGAATATATGCCAACATTTTGGTTTACAAAGGATAGTATTTGCATATAAATCCAAAGAACTGTTTACGTAAAAATTTTTAAAAGGCTGATTCATCAAAAATCAGTTACAAAAATACATTAGGATTAAATAGAATCTAAATGTTATGGCTGGACTTAAGTGGCTTGATTATAATTTTAAATATCTGGCATTGAGTTTCCATAGTCCTAATAAACTGAATTTCTATTTCTTCCAAAAATTGTTTCTACTGTTTATCCCATTTGAATAAATATTAGTGCTTGGACTGGCTGGCAGGGGGAGAGGCAAAACCCTTCCACTCAAGTCACTGCTGGTGAAAGCTCTGAGAAGAACCTGCCATCTGGACCATGACCCATGCTTGGGTGAGGAACTGTGTCTTCATCAATAGTTAAAGCTGGTCTGCTCACCATTTCCCAGGATGAAAAATTTTAAGACACTCTTAGTGCAGTCTTAGGTTAACGTAATTTTAATACAAACTTATTGTTATTATGGATTTCATCAGTTTTCTGATGTGGGTGTTCTGGTTTTTTTCCCATCTCTTCTCATAATTCTTTTCTAAGGCCACCCATTCTGCTTCATACATGCTCATAATAGAGGACCATTTTTACCATGACGATAGCTATTCATCTTTTTGGATTATGTGTCTTTCACTTTAACCACAAATTGTTTTTCTGAGCTAAAACCTTCTCTTCAGTGTTAACTTATGCAAGAAACTGTATTTTATAGGTCTGTGATTTGCATTCTTTCTTTTCCTCATAACTAGCATACTTACTTCTTGCCACCAAAGCAAAAGCTATTCTCTCTGTCTTCTTTGCTTTTTTGCTTTCAGTTTTGTTGGAATTGGCAATAGGAATAGGAAAGTGGGAGAGGTACTTTGGAAGATGTTGAATCCTTGCAGCTCTAATCAGAGTTCCATGAAGGGGCTGACAACTGTGTTATTCATTCCCCTCTGCTGTGCCAGGTTCTTCCTCCCTCTTCCTTGACGCAGCTTCCTTTGGTCATCTCTCTTCTTTTCCCTATCAGTTTCTCCAAGAGGTACATAGCCCAGAGTTGTTATTCTCCTTTATGCCTCCACCATTATCCTGCCTGCTCTCCTCCATTACTACTGTTCTTTTTTTTTTTTCTTTCCCTTTTTAGGCATAGAAAGGTCAGGACCTTGTCCTCTGGGCTTTCTTGAAATTTGGGTGCTAGCCATAAGTTCATTTCACTATGGCAGAATGTCATAGTCTATTTAAGTCCATGGAAAGACTCGAGTAATTTCAGGGAGGTTTCAGTACTGGCCGTGAGACCGTGGCTGTGTTGGTCAGAATTTCTTTCTGTAGAAACCTTATCCAGGAATCCAGGGGAATGCCATGGCTCACCCTCATTCTCCAAAACACTTGCTCACTGTTATAGTCAGTGGTAACTACAGCAGCAGTGAGAAACTCTTTCTTGACTTGTTTCTTGAGCTATTGGAAATATTGCTTTCTCAGTGATCACAATATTATGAATTTTTGCTACCTTTCCGCAAAA
>WEKY01019286.1:0-29534 GCA_013390045.1 Picathartes gymnocephalus | reverse complement strand
TCTTACCAGCCCCCCCCACCCCCCCACCGTAAGTATTCTGTGTTATTGCGTTGAGGATTGAACTTGTTTGAAAACACACACCTCTAAACAGCGTAGATTCTCTTAAAGTGCTAAGTTTCAGCTTGAAGGAATTCTTTGCTTTCTTTCGTCATATTTCTATACATTTCTAGAAGTGCTGCACTTTTACAACTTGTAACCTTGTTCAGCCTAAGAAGGAACTGCGGCCGAAGTTGTGCGGCGGGCTGAACTGCAGATTGTTGCTGCAACAAGCGCTCTCTCTCCTCCACTGCTCTCGGGCTAACCCAGCTCCTTTAAAGAAAAAGCCGAGATGCGCTTCACTCTCTTCTGTTGTACCAAAATTGCATCAGAAGTTAGTAACAGAGAGACTTTGCCTTGAATGCATCCCATTACTTCCCCACATGTTTTGCTTTCATATGGAAATCCTGATTGATGCCTGATAGTTTGAGCAGAGCAAGGTTCTTAATTAGATGCCTTAAATGCTGCAGCAGCTGAAGTGGTGGCTTTCACGTGGTCTTCCTGATAAGTTGGGGGTTTTTTCCGCTTTTCTTTTAAAAGAGATGTGATAAAATCCAGACGTGGGTTATGGATTTTTAACCTGGTTTGTATATAGTTACTCTGTTTTAGCAACCTCAGTGAGGGATTTTAGAGAAGGAATGTGGGATATCATGATATGCCTCACCACGCTGGCAATGTCTGTGAAAGTCTTGGGTAGATGTAAATGAAAGTTGTCTAGGAAGGACTGTACATAATCCCCATATGACACATTCCCTGCATAATACCTTGAAGACTTCATTGTCAAGATGCTGAGGAAAAAATACTTGAGCAGCATCTCTTTGAGAACTAAAAACCTTTTCATGTTGTGAGACTTGGAGTGATTCCTTGTAGCAGTTGTTGCCTGCTGCTCGCCAGTAGTTGAAAAGCAGCACGAGGAAGGAGAAAAAAGAGCCTTCAGCTGAAAGGCAGACGAAGCAGAGAGTCTTATCTTATCGAGTAACACACGAACGAGAATATTGTGTGCTTATATGTGCTCTCACATTTTGCCTTGAAGCTTCATGAAGCAGCATATTTCCTCTGAGGATTTCCTTTTCATTTTTGTATGTGATACTTATGACAAAAAACCCTGGTAATGAGGACAAAAATGGGATATGGACACCTTTTGCCTGACGTCCCTGTGTGTGTGCGCGCGCGTGTGTGTGTGCGCACAGGGAGCGAGTTAGAGGGCTCACTCGAAGCTTTCATCCTGCCATTTTTAACATCTGGACAGCACACTACGCGGCAGAATTTAATCCTCTTGTCTTTGGGATGTTTACTGAAGTGTTTCCTTCAGAAACTTCAAAGCCAAACACTGGTGCTGACCCACGATACCTAATAAGCATTCTAGTGGGAGAAAGGCAAGGAGCAGGCTGGGATCAGGAGAGGGAAGAGAGGAATGGACACAAGGGATTTCATTTGCAACATAAAGCTGAATGCTTACACACACAGGAGCACAGACAGATTCAACATTCTAAAGTTATCTCAGCTCTCATATTATGCAAGCCCAAGAGATTAATTTTATTTGTTTCTGCAATGAACCAAGGCCAAGGATTCCTGTGGATATGGGGAAGGTTAGAGGACATTGAGCAATGCATCTGTTTCATTAGAGACGTTGCTCTCTTTCCCCCAGTCTCTGGTGTCTCCATCCCATGTTATTGACTGAATTTGTCTCATGTAGAGGCACCTGGGCTGTGGTTTGTGCCATTTATGTATTCAGACATCCAGATTTCAAGATCCTCAGTCAGGAACATCAGAGGGCCTGAGGCCCCCTCAGGGAATTCAGGGTTCCTTCCCTTCGTCTAAAGTGAGTCAGGAGGGCGTTGAATCTGAGCATTAACACAGAGGGTAGACCTGACTTGTACAACTAGAGAATGTCTAGGAAAGTACTTGCAGTTGCTTTTGCAAATATGCTTTAAAATTAAATAAAGTGTGGAAGATAAAACATAGGAGAGGCAGAGATTATGGGGTAGATCTGGTAGTGACTGACCACCGGCAGTACTGGCAGACAAAGGGAAAACCACAGTTGTGACACTTTGAATTCTAGTTACTGCAACCATTTTGTGCATAACCTTTGTCCAGTGGATGAAATGAACTGAAGCTCATCTTCAGACCTATATGTGAACTACACCTTCCCAAGGGAATGTCTGCATCTGTTCGCTTATTTTTTATAAGATTTTGGAAAGCTAGCCTTCCCTATTCCAACAGGTCCAAACCCAATGGGTTGTACATCTCAGCTGCTTTCTCTGTGATGCATGTTACTTCTGGAAAATGCTCAAGCTGATTTATGTTAACTCTAACCCTTGCTGCTCTTCCGTCCGCTAGCATGTGACCTTCTAACACTGTAGTCAGACCTAGGACATTACCACAGCACTGAATTTGCATTTTTCATCTTGGAAAATATGAACCAGATGATATGATGAATGCCTTCCATAAAAAATAGTTCTAGAATTTCTTAATTGTGGCGTACAAATCAAATGTCTTATATATGTGGTCATCCTAAACCCGTGCAGATGAATGCTGTCAGATCTCCTGCTGCTCTGTGGATTTTTTTTCCCTGCATTTACCCACACACAGTAGGACCTGGAAGAAATCCGTCTTTTAAAGACTGCTATATTTTAATGCTAGGCCAGCATTAGTCTGCCTCAGAGAAGGCTATGGTCCTGTAAAGTATTAATCAGTAGGAACTCATGAAATGCATGTACTTATCATCAGCCATATCCTTAAACTTCTGAAGTACTGAATTTGTATCAACTGAACAGGCAAGCCTGTGTCATTCGGTGGACTCATTTAAGGTATTTGGAAGTGTTAAAACAAGCTAAAGTTCAGAACGCTAAAGGGCTATTTTTAAAGGTTGTCTGCCAACCATTTCAAACTACTTAGAAAGTTAGAATACCTAAATACCTGTTTGATACAAAACTCTTTTTTTACCTGGTAAACAGATTTGTAATCAGTTAATAAAACTGGTCTTTCAGTGCCCTGAAAGTAAACAATTTAGATCCGATGAATGAATTTTCTCTACAACAAAGCAAAGTACTGTGTTTCATAAAGCAATGGAATCCACTTAAGAAAAGGAATAATATATTTGTGCCTCCACAAGGTTATCTGATTAACAGTACAATGTTTTGAATTGATGTGGGGTTTTTTATCACTGGCAAAGGCTAGCATGTAACTGATCTCTTTTTTAAAAAGTTGCTTTTCAGAGCTATGTATGAGTAATTCAAGCATGGAATGTTTCCTCCTGGAGTTTATATTGCCAGCGGACACAAATGGAACTTAGCAATTTTTGCATGCTGAAGCAAATTAAAAAATAGGTAGTAAATTCTCCAAATATTGCAGGTGTGGGATTAAGTAGGTCAAAACTGAAATAAATCATACTGCATTAATGAACCAGAGAGGAGTGTAATTAGAAAACAAACAACACATAACTGCCTAGAAATAACATATCCTCTGTTTTCTTAATCAGGCTTTCAATCTGAAATAACATTTAGACAGTAAAAAAGTACGTTTAGTCTGAGGAAAGTCTGTTAACTCAATAGTTTCCAGTCACTGGAAAGGTGACATTAAATCCAGAAGCTGTTACTTAAAAAAGGCTCCTTCTGTCCACTTGCACTTCTAGGACATGGAGCAAATAGCTTGCCTTTAAAACAAACTTTACGTGTTGTATAGTTACAGGCTGTTTTCTGCTTTAACAATCCCAGCCTGAGAAGGAGTGTGGCCACATTTCATTCCAGCCTTTGCATGGACCTCCACGCTTGTCTGCCTGACTCCTCTGCCACACCAGCCCAAAAAAACCTCACTTTTTCTGGGAAGGATGAAAGCTGAGAATGGTTGAGGGGATGTGTCAGAGACAAAGATGCTCTGTGTGCTCCTCCCGGCAGAGGCTTCCAGTTTTAAAAGTGTGAAGCAGTCCTGGTCCTTTGATGGGGCTTCATTCATGAGAATAGCTAATTACATGAGGAAGGGTCAACAGGCTGCAGTGGGTGAACTTCAGAGCCAGCTGTTCAGGCAGATGGAGGAAATGGCCCTGGGATATTTTTCCGAGGTTCAAAGATAATTGGCATCTCAGATCTATCAGAGCGAGTACTTTAAACACTCTTCTCCCATTACTCTCTCAGACTTGGTGGCAGGAGTGGTGTGTTTTTATTTGGCATCTATTGTTATGTTTGAGTTTGCCAGATTTATAATCTTGTGTTCCCAGTGACTCACCGCTTCTTGAAAGCAAGTCTCCTTGGTGCTAAAACTTCCTATTTTATGAATTATCCAAAATGCGTGTTTTCTATAAATGACCTTCACTAGGGAATATATCCATGATGCAGTGGGGAGGAAATAATTTGGACATTATCAAAACTGTTAATACCAGGAAGGGATTACTCAGCATCCATGGAACAAATATCTATGCCCAGCAGCATTCACATTAAAAGGGAAACTTCATGACTGTTTTTCCTTTTAAGTTCCTGATTTCATGTGATTTCATGCTTTTTCATGTAGGGCAAGTTAAAACGTAAGTTTTTATAAGATATTCTCTACTTGATAAAAATCTATAGTGAAACTTGTTTTTTCTAGGAATCTAGAACATCAAGCAAACTATTTCATTTGTTTTATGTCATCCTGTGTATTTCCAGATATCCTGAGAAGCTGCCTGTGTCCCAGAAATGCGTACTTTAAAACTCAAGTCAGGAGAGATACTTTAAACTTGCAGTGTTCAACACTTGGAATGCAAACTGCAAGCCAGGAGTCGCCTTACAAGCAAAGAATATTTACCTTTTTTTTCCCTGCTAAATCTTTTCCTTTCAAAACAAAGAAGGAATTTAAATACAAAAACATGCAAATACAAACCTGAAACTCCAATAAATTAAGCAAATCACAGATAAACAGAAAACCAGTTCCTCCAATATGGTAACATGATCTTAGCTTCATGTATTTACTATTTTTCATTCCTTCATAAAACTCTAGGTAAAGAATGGTGACTTTGATCTTTGGGATGCAAATACTAATGTATAAGCTTAATTTAAACAGCAAATGTTTTTTCTGAAGTTTTCTTGGCATCATTAGGACCTGTATTCTTAAATGTATTACGTGCTATGAAGTGGTAGGCGGGAGCTCAGTTTAATATTGCTGTGTAGGAAAAACTGTATTTTGCAAAGGTAGAAATTTAGGTATGTGACCCTAATATTAACTTAAGGTGACTTAGGTTATACTGTGATTTGCTTTTTTAGTATCTGAAAGAGTGAACATAAAAATTACATTGAATGATCAGTCCACACTGACACTGAGAAATCTTTCATATATTCCCAACATATTTAGGCAGTGCTACTACTTAGTTCCACACCCTGCTTCACTGCTGTTTTCCACCTGAGGCAGGTGTAGGTCATTGAACTGAGGCTGCCACCAAGGAAGCTGAGCCAACCACAGTGGTCACTGAGGGTTATCACAAAGTTCCTGAAAACGGGAGTGAAATTAGGAACTTTTTCTATTTTGCTCTGAGATGTTATGTGTTACTTTCTCTTTTCAGTTTTCCTGACTTCCCACGTCACCTGCAGACTAATTAAAACACCAGTTTCTCTTCAGATTGTGTAAAATACATTAATTACAACAAAGCTGGCACCACTGCTCTATTAGCATTGATCAGTGTGTCAAAGGTATTAAAGCTCTGCCTTAACCCTCACTATTTTTTTTTCATTTATGTCCTTGTTTAGCCAGCAACCTGTGAAAATGGGTGATTGGAGTGCCTTGGGAAAACTTCTTGACAAAGTTCAAGCCTATTCTACTGCAGGAGGGAAGGTGTGGCTGTCTGTCCTCTTCATTTTCCGAATCTTGCTATTGGGAACAGCAGTCGAATCTGCTTGGGGAGATGAACAGTCTGCATTTCGGTGTAACACTCAACAGCCTGGTTGTGAGAATGTCTGCTATGACAAGTCCTTTCCCATCTCCCATGTACGCTTTTGGGTCCTGCAGATCATATTTGTGTCTGTACCTACGCTTTTGTACCTCGCGCATGTGTTCTACGTAATGAGGAAAGAAGAGAAGCTGAACAAAAGAGAAGAAGAGCTTAAGGTAGTCGCAAATGATGGTGTGAATGTGGATATGCATCTCAAGCAAATAGAAATTAAGAAATTCAAGTATGGGATCGAAGAGCATGGCAAAGTGAAGATGCGTGGGGGACTGCTCCGTACTTATATCATCAGCATCTTGTTCAAATCTGTCTTCGAGGTGGCTTTCTTGCTGATACAGTGGTACATATACGGGTTTAGCCTGAATGCCATCTACACCTGTGAGCGAGACCCATGCCCGCACAGAGTGGACTGTTTCCTCTCTCGTCCAACTGAGAAAACCATCTTCATCCTCTTCATGCTGGTGGTGTCCTTGGTGTCTCTGGCCTTGAACATCATTGAGCTTTTTTACGTGTTCTTCAAGGGTGTAAAGGATCGTGTGAAAGGGAAAACCGACCCCTACTCCCACAGCGGCGCCATGAGCCCTTCCAAGGACTGTGGCTCCCCCAAATATGCTTATTACAATGGCTGCTCATCACCAACCGCCCCCTTGTCTCCCATGTCTCCCCCAGGGTACAAGCTTGTTACTGGAGACAGGAACAATTCCTCCTGTCGTAACTACAACAAGCAAGCCAGCGAGCAAAACTGGGCCAACTACAGCGCGGAGCAGAACAGAATGGGGCAGGCTGGCAGCACCATCTCCAACTCACACGCTCAGCCCTTCGACTTCTCCGATGAGCACCAGAACACGAAAAAACTGGCGTCAGGACACGAGCTGCAGCCCCTCACCATTGTGGACCAGAGGCCTCCCAGCAGAGCCAGCAGCCGAGCCAGCAGCAGGCCTCGACCTGATGACCTGGAGATCTAAGCTTCTTGCTGCAGTACTTGCTCAACTATGAAACGACGTGCATTGGAAGATGCCGTCAGTGCTGATCTTGTTCCAGTGGAGGTGGTACTTAACAGTCTCAAGCAGGAGATTTTAACAATCATTAAAAAAAAAAAAAAAGGCAAAACAAACAAGCAAACAAACTCTTAAAATACTTCCTGGTTCTTTGGGGGGTGTGGGGTTGGTGTGGGGTGGTACAGTACGCATTGATATTTAATGTAGCTGGTTTAAAGAATTTAAATACTAAGAAAAAGGAAAAAAGATAGGTAGTACTAAGGTAAAGGGCTGTTTTTCTAGAAAGGCTGTAAATATCTGAGTGTATGTGTGTACTATCATGTTTGTTTCTAAAGAATCTTCTGTAATACTAAAACCCAATAATAACTGAACTCGCATTTGTCAGGGTGAAGTGCTACCTGAAGATGAAAACATTTTTCCTATTCAAACATGCAAAAAAGTCCAGGATTGCCTCTGATCATTTCCCTGTCAAGAACATTCCATTCTTAGAAAGTGCACTTTGAAGGTAAACTTTCCTACATGGTCCTCTGGGTTGTTGAAAGGCTCTTATGAGGACAATTAACAGTCTTTGAGTCGTTCAATTCAAATTTCAGGCATGGCCCACCAAGAAATACTTTGGTCACCTGTTCTTCCAGCCTTTCACGCAGGTGTATTTTATGATGTGCGTAAATGGGGTGGCTCCACGCATGTGGAACCAGCAGTGACACAGTCTTGCCCACAGCAATACTTGTGTCCTGCTACTCATGTAGAGTCTCTGTAGCATTATATAAAACACAGTTTGCTGCCACTTGCAGATTTAAGCATCAAGACAAGCAAGCAACTGCCTTTAGTGAATTTTATCACACCTTTATGTGTACTAAGGGTGTACGTATGTGTGTGGATGTGGAGGTAAAGGTATACACAAAACACCCTCAGAAGCATAGGCGGAAAAACAAACGCACACAGGTTACTTGCAGTTGACACTTTCTCATGGATGTTGTGAAGATGTGGGCCACTATGGTGTTTACATTCTCTGGTTCCTTCAATGTAAGTGAAGCACATGTCATTATATTTTTTTAATTCTATGAAATATTTTCCATGTATCCTAAATGGATGCTCTTTTAAAAATAAAAAAATCTAAAGGGCCTAATCCTGGATGTCTTGCTCTGGAAAATCTCTCTTTAAAGTTGTTGGGAGTTTTGCCTCAACAAATCTGCAGGATCAAGCCCAAGATGTAGCGAACCATGTTCTTGCTGGCATGAATGATTTTCTATTGTAGAAGTTAGGGGTGGAAAAGACCCATTAGGTCATCTAGCCAATCTCCCTGATAGGTAACAATGATGCTTGAATGATAGAAGATGTAGTACTGTAAGCAAGCTTTAGTCTTTTATGAGAGAAACTTAGAAGAAGTGCTTTGTGCTGGATTAATAATAAAATATGCCTAAATGGCTTTTGCAGTAACTGGTATTTTTCTTGTTCTAAATATTCACATTTACTGAACTGCAGTGTCCACTGAGTTTGACAGTTAGGTCTTTCTAGATGGCTCTAGCAACTTTAGTGTTTACAGTTAGATTATGTTTGAAATGCAAGTGAAGTTGAAAGGATTTTTAAAGAGTACAATTCTAGCTAATTTATTTGAAATATATGCTAAAGAAATCTACCAGTTTCTTCAAATGCATAGCCTCTTAGCTGAACACAGATTGACCAAGGAAATACATAGCTTGGTTTCATTTTGCAGCAACACAGATAAATTGTTTCATTTAATACATTAGATTAATTTGTTTGACATTCCATGTTAAACTACTGTTGTCTTCAACTTCATTGCATGTATGCAACCATAGTTTGTTGGATCATGTTGTCTGGAGAACATTAGTCAATAAAGTTTTAATTTAGTATAAATACATTTACTGATTGTCTTTTGCTGCTTCATATGTCCATATATATCTTTAGTTTCAGTCTGATAATCCAAACTCATTCCTCCCTTTTTTATTTTTCCCCAGTCACTCTGCATTTCAGAAGCATCCTTTATTTAATCCATCTGGATTTTCTTTGAACTGAAATTCCTCAGGGCCACATTCAGAAAACCTCACAACAACTGGAAAAACAAGCATTGTCTCTGCCACTCCTGAAACAAAGTTTCATGTTCAACATGTACGAATCTTGCCATGAGTCTCAGAAAATGTATATTAATTTGCAAACTATTATAAAAATGACAGTACTGAAATACTGTCACATAATTTTTCAAGCAATTTTTATAAATGGCTTGGATTTAGCATTATGAAATCATTGCATCTAGTTTACATTTCCCCATGTCATCAGATTGCTCAAGTGACAGTCAGTTTCAATTTCTGGAATTAAAACCTCATTTCTTCAGACTCAATAGGAGAAAGGTACTGATTTTGATCAGGCTGGGATTTTGCATATTGCCTCTCCTGCTTCACCCTTACGTCCCCACCACTAATAAAGTCATACAGTGTTTGGCTTTTCAGCACTGGACTCTAGATGTAAAGTGGTTCAACTCCTTTTTTAATTCGAAAAATCAAAATATAACGGTCGTGATTATCATAAAAATTTCTGCTTTCAAATTTGCTTGTTATTTTTGGTCTATATTCTCCCCCTTCTTATTAGTAAAGATAGGGGAAAAAGCAGGGCAGTGCTAGTGGATTTACAGCTCTGAAAGATACTACAAAAGTACGAGCACAAGGAATAACTCCTTGAAGTTTCCCTTAAATAATAACAATGAGTCATATTTAAGCTCGCTTGTCCTAGTTCATCTGTACAAATGGAAGGGCATTCCAAGCATTTTGTAAGGATAATGCCCTTGGAAAGGTGGACACACAAGCATTCAGACAAGGGCTCACCCTGAGATCAAATGTAGTGTCTCCTAGACAGGCTGATTGTCAGGTATGTCCCATGGGGCATCTTGGACAACTGAAATAATTTAGTGCTTCTGTGCCAAGGCTCTCTGAGTGATTTTTTTTTTGGTGGTAACGCATGTGTGTGCATGTGTAGGGTAAAAACATTCCAGAGGGCATTTCTCCCACCTAGATTTGTTTCTGTGGACTGCACTTCAAAGTCATCATAATTTTATGTGCCATTCATCTAGTTCTTTAATGCTCTTTCTCCCAGTGCGTCCCTGCAGCACTTGCTGTGTCTGCAGATGGCACGAAATACGCTGTGATACAATGCTAGCACACACTTCTCAGCCTTTGTAAAAGGATATGTTAAATATTGATTTCGAACTGGAAAAGATGCAAAAATACACATCTCTGAAGGTAATTAAAACAAAAACATAAAACCCAAATTCATATCCTGTTAATTATTTTAAAATTGTGTTTATGTTTTGTGTAGCAGTATTTTGCAAAAAAGGCAAATCATCTTAAGGCCACCACCCTGTCCCAGTAATTTGAAATGTTTTTAAAGAGTAAAGTTAGAAAGAAAAGTTAAAGACAGCCTAAAATCTATATGCATATCATGTAATTTCAAGATGTTTTAAATACAGTGAGCACACACTGAAGGTTATTTCCAAATTTAGAAATTTGATTTCCATATTTAAAGTGGAAACTACAGTAATAGTTTGAGAACTGGAACAAATTATGTGAGCATACCTGTCTCACCCACTGAAATCCATCATTTTTAAAAAATACATTTGTGTCACTGGTCCAGAACCACATCTCCCATATCTGTCTGCAGCACTCCTGTGCTACTCAGCAGTAGCACACTGGCTCAGCTGTGCACTACCACCATGCTGCCTTTCCCTCAGACTTCATCTACAGCTTGTTAGTGATTAAAACAGTGAAAAAAAATATAGTGATGTAAGGAGTAGCGTTTTTCAAGTCAGATGTAGGAGTTCCAAAGTTACCTTGACTTGTTAATCCAGAGTTCTGAGTATGTTAGATCAAAACTTCCTCCAGTTTTGGTGGCGGCTGTTTCTATTCTGCTGAGACAGAACTACTTTTAATTCTTCTTGTAATTCCTCCATGATTACCACTGCTCCCTTTTCAAGAGTTTAAACAAAATAGGGCAGAAAATGGGATTTATCTTCCTCCTGTAGAATTTTTCTATTTACTCCTAATCCAAACCTAGCAGAACTGAGCCTTCTACTGGGCTTGACATACATTTTTTTAATGTGTCATATTATTCAAATAGTCAGATTTACCATAATCTCCTTGAAGATGTCTTGACTTCTCATGCTGCTCATGAGAAGTCATGCTTCGCCATTTGCAGTTAGATCTGCCAGAGAACTCAGATGACAGAGATGGGGTGGATGGCCTTTGAGGATTTCTCTGGCAAAAAAATCCAGTCCTTTGATAACACAGAGCTACTCCTTACGTTACTTTCTTTTCTACTGTCAACATAGACAATAAGGTCAGAAACACAAGTCATGTCTGACAAATCAGTACCTAGATGTATTATCTGCCTCAGTTCCGTGAAACTATTTGAGTGTCGTCCATTTTATTTTAACTTATTCTAACAAAATGGCTCCAGAAACATGGGGCTGTAAAATCAGCTCTGCAAAGAGATGACTGCCTTTCCCTGACTTAAATCATGTGCTTTTGACTGTGCCCAAGGACATATTCACACCCAGGCTCTGTCAGTCCTGGATAAATGTGTCAGATGTAAATTACATGATGCTAGCACATCACGAGATTGAAACAGGAAGAGCTTATTGGTTCCTGTTCCTATTTAAAAGGTATTTTGATAGACATAAAAAAAAAAAAAAAAAAGAGAAATGCTGGTCTTAAACTCATCTTAAATACTTCCTAACCTGCAGCACTACCAAAGACCCTATGAAGCAATACAGACGATATGGATGTAAACATGTTAAGCATTATCAATGGATACCATGAATATAAACAGTTTAAATAGATCCAGCTGGTCAGTAATGTGGTAAAACCAACCTCCTCTAAAATGGCTGCCCTCACTCTTTCCACCTGTTAGCCAAAATGGTGCATCCAGCTTCCTAGTTTGCTGGCATTCGCCACAGAAATGCACCTTGGACAAAGGCAGACACGTTTTTAGAGTGATTGTTTTACGTTAACTCCTTGCAAGTGCTGGAGAAGCTGAGTGCTGGGAGCTGGAGGCAGAGAATCTGGTACAGCCTGTACTGGGTTAGTAACACAACATCGGGGGAGTCACTGGTGAAAAGTAATGGTTTTCTGGGGATTGTGGCCTCTCCCATCACTTAAAAACGTCTTTGCTGCTATGTTGAGGAAATTTGCGTAACAAAATGAGACATGTGAGCCTAGACCAGTATAAAAGGGAAAATGTTCAGACATTTAAATTGCTCCTTGAAACAAGCCTAGACCACAGTGACATGCTTCCCATTAGAACTGACAGAAAATGCTCATATGAGTTCCAGGATTTCAGTCATTTAAATCAATGCTAAAATTCTTTTCAACATCAAACATAAACAGATTGGATCCAGAAAGATATATTATGACATTTAATTTTCATTTATTTAACTGCAGGGGGAAAGCTGATGAGTATAAGCTACTAAATCTTGGATGGTGACTACTTAAATATGTGTAATCATTCCATTTCCTCACGCTGTCTTTTCACTGTAACTCGGTCTAGAGGCAAATTTATGAAAAGTAGTCTAAATGTTTGCATTTTTTACAAAGAGACCTGAATTCTGTAAATGTAATGAAATACATTTACATGATGTCCATGTCAAATTTATGCAGGATTACGTAAGGGAGTGTGGGGTAATATATAACATGCATCTAACTCTTCTGGGTTAGGCAGCTGAGGAGTGAAATCTTAACTTTGCCTCTCTTCATCCTTGTTAGAAAGTTTTTCATATCCCAAACACCTGAGGAGTTTCTCTGGGAGCGTTGTTTGGATAGGGGTCTTTTCATCCTCCTCCCCCCACTTCTGTTTCCATCTATAGTATAAATTCCATAGTGGAAAACAGAAGCAGCCCCAAATATATAAATAAATGCAATCATAGTTCATAACAAAACATTGCAACCAAGGAATAGGCAGTAGTTCTCTTTTGCATGTCTGCAACTAACTCAGTAGGAAAGCAACACGGAAAATAGTTTAAGGCATTAGAAAATCCTCTGGATACTTTAGCATCTTAAAACAACTGCTGAAACAGGCCTTTTCAGTCTCAGCTTCTGCTGAGTCACAGAGTTTGTTGCCTTTGAAGGCTGAAGTACCGTGGCTCAAAATTGAAGTTGTTCTGGAAAAGTTCAGACCTTTCCTAATGACCATATTTGCATGCTATTCTCGGTAGTATTTACATATAATAGGACACCCTCCACAGGAAAGCTTCTTCAAAACACAGGCTCTGCTTACACTTTGAATTTCCCTATTCAAAGGGGAATATTCAAAATTATCTATGCATCACTACTTCAAAGTGTTTTGCTGGGAGTACTCTGCCATATATTTGGGAGACTCATCATAGTTGTTTGAAAGCTGAATATATAGCCAGCTGTAAGATTGCCACCTGGGTTTTGTGTGTGCAGGCGGAGATGTATTACTCAGGCAAGAATCCTACCTGGCCTGACCTGGCATACTTCTGTTGAGGACAAGGAGTTTCTGTTGAGTGACGTGAAACGAAAACCCTTCTCTGAGCTTTACTTAGCTCCTTCTTTTATTCAAGTCCCTGTAGGTTTTGTTTTCTTTTTTGGAGCACACAGAGGATCCAACCATGAGTCCATGAGCCTGTGTAACTTGCTGAGGTCTAGGATAATCTCTGAGAAATTTCTTCTGGTTCCAGCTCTGTGAACTTTGGATGGACTGTAGTGCTCAATGCCTCAATGGTAGGGTAATTGGTGATGGCAGAAGGTGTGCGAGTAGAGAAAGTGGGTCTGGATTGTTTCCCATAGGACTTCCTATAGAATCAAGGCAAACTGGTCAATCATTTTTCCGTGTCCTGAAAGTCAAGCTGCAAAGGTGTGAAAGGATTTCTGCATTCTCACAGAGGCTTCAACTGTGTGCTGTAGTATCCTCTTAATCTCTGTCATCTTCTCCTCTCCTCCCATGCAGCCGTCTTCCCTCATCACCCACTTCTTTTCTGCATATCGCTTATGCCACAGGTATTTAGTGTTTTGTACTAAAAAAGCTATCCATAAAATTATTTTTTTCCTTGTGTCACATGCTGGAGACCACTCAAATACTTTAGAATAACCTGCTCCATTAAATATCTGTTAAGTAACAAGCTGGTGTATCTCCTATTTTATTTATTTAGAATGTATGCTAACTGTTACAAGTTTTGCCTGACAGCTTAGGAAGTAATTTTGCATCTCACCTCATAGGAGCCCACATTTGCTTCGATCACTTTCTTTTCATACTGTTTTACAATTAGGGAAGACAGCAGAGGAACTCAGAATTCTAGTTATCTACCTTAACCAGGTGCAGTGAAAGTGTCAGGACATGGATTTTGTCCAAATCTTCCTCCCACCTTAGTCCCAAAGGGACTCAAATCTAGGCTCCCACTTATGGTTATGTATGCTATATAAATAATAATAATAATAATACCAGTAGTTGCACTGATACAGTGCCTTTCATCTTCAAAGTACTTTGAGAACCCTATATAATTAGTGTGCTGTGGAGTCATCACTGACGATACTGCATGAACTCCAGTACTACCCACTGTGAGAGCCAAAGAGGCAATCTGAACAGTTGGGGAGACCATACACAACCTCCATAACACTACTAAAAGAAATTGAAAATGCTGAACAAGTATATTGTAACACTTCACACAGGAGGAGGATCCACGATCAGCAGGAAGCCAGTCTCCCTATGATAAGGAAACAGGAATATTTCCTGTGCTGGTAATCTACTACTTCACATCTCTAAACACATTCTAAACACATTTTACCTTGAACTATGTCTCAGTCAAGCTGGCAGAAGATCACAGGTAGATTATCTCATTGTACTGAATCTTCATCTTCACGCAACTAGAATATATCAATTTTTTTAAATTAAAAAAAATATTTCATGAATCCAGAAGGGATGCGGACATAATAAATATAACATTAAATAGGATTTTACAAACTTTAATACACTCAAGAGGAACAATTTATCTAAAGATTATTTTTAGCTGCTCTTGGACTTCTTAAAGAAGTCAGCACGTGACCTCAAAGTATGAGAGCTACCTGCTAAAACTTCCTTTTCTCTCTCTCTTGTGGTGCATCAGTACAGCTTCATCAGCACAACCACTGTATAACAACTATAACATCCACCTATCCTCAAACAAGAAATAATGTTTTGGAAAAGCAGCAAACCAAGGAAAATGGCTGGGGAAGAGCAGTGAGATGAATGATTTAGGTAGTACTTCCAGATTTCAAGCAATCACAGCTGTTTCATTTCTGTAGCAAGAGAAGTTAGCCTTGCACACCAGCTATTTTTACAGTGATGGAGCTGCAGGTCTCTGAGCGGGAGGAAGGAAAGGGAGTGACAAGGTACAGCTACATGAGAGGTGCTGTAGGAAAAAAAATTGACAGCCAGAAAAAGGATGTTTCAAAAGAAAGAGCTGCACTAAAGTAGATGTTCTGTGATCTTCCCATACGCAACAATAAAGGAACTTTGAATTCGAGATTACAGTGTGGAAGGTGTTGGAGGTGAGAAACTCAGAGCTTAAGAGTCTCCAGGAACTCATGGAGTTTCTCTTGGCCTGACTGCACTCCTTTGAAACTTATGATGAATACATATCTCAGCAGAGAAATGTGATTTGCTTCACAATTCTGCCAGGCAATAGACAGCCACACTGAGGAAAAATGTCCGCTTCAAGAGTATGAGGAGGAATTTCAGAAACTCATCCTCCTTGGTTTTCTGTTTTTTTTTTTTTTTTTTTTTTAGATTCAGGCTTCTCATTTTTTCAAAGCCATATGTACAGCCATGCTTTCACACTGTCATTACCTTGTTTGGCCCTACTTTTTTTATTATTTATCTGACATTGCTCCTTTTTTGTTTTACCTCTACTCAGCTGTCAGGTATACTCCACACGTCTGAGCACGGTACACCTACTGAGAGGCACAGCCAGCCCTAGGGCTTGGGGCAGTATTTCCACATCCTGGTGACACTGTGGCTGATTCAGCAGTGTGGCTGCCACGCTCCTGGAGCCGTCACGCCCTCCTGCGTTGAGTCGCCAGCAGGCACTGGCCCAGGCTGGTGTTGGCTCAAGGACAGGAAATCTCAGGGAAGAGCACCAGGCTGCTGTGCACAGCAGACCTGCCCAGCATTTTCGTCCATACTGTTTCTTCTCTTAGGTTTTAATTGCACATTAGGGTCCCACCTGACCCCTGCTACATCTTGCCTTATTTTCCATTGCTCTGGGTCATATTCTGACAAGCCTTTCAAACGTGAGCTTTTCAGGCATTCCCTATCAAATGTAAATAGAGCATTAGCAGAAGCATGCAAATTGAGTAGCTGATCTGTTGATGGTTAGATGTTTTGGGCAAAGGGGGAGGGTTCATTTTGCAGCTTTTTAGAACCAGAGTGTCAGAAATGATTGTTTTGGCACCTGTGTGTTCTTGGGCTCTTTAATAAATTTACAAGTGAATGAACTGGAAGTGTCATGTAGCTTTTTGCAGGCAACATTCATCATGAATGTACGTCTTTTTCATAGATTCTTTTGCTTCCTTTATTCTCTCCTGAAAAACGTGAAATTGATACATCTTTTCTAAAGTTTCTAATGAAATTTATAAAATTTGTTGTAGCGACCTGATGTCACATATGATATTTAACATATGAATTGGGACTTATCTGAACCAATAGCAGTGACCACAAGTCACTGGAAGACTCAGGAAATCTCCAGTCTGTGACTGAATGACCTTTACTGTTGTATTTCCTTTCTGAAAAATGTCAGTTGTACTCCCTTCCCTTGTCTGCCCTATATAGATAAATTGTAAGGTTTGAGGAAAAGGAGATTACTAGTGTTATACAGAACTAGGCTCATCTGAGGCATAGGGAGGGCTCACCTTTGGAGAACAGATACAGTCATTGCCCTGGTCTGTACACCAGGTCCTCAGGGCAGGAGGATGTGGTTCACTGATCAGTCAGTTCCTGCAGAGATTTCATGTGCCTATCAGCATTATAAAGCCAGTTCTAATCACTAATAATTTAAACCAAATCTCACTGTAACCCAGTGACTGAGAAGCAGATGCATGAGTTGTTCTGTTCTCTGTGCAGTGCAGGTGAAGTAGGCAGCTGAGCACCTTGTCTGCCATCCTTAGTCACAACACCATCATTTGTCTGTCCAAAGCATAGAGATGGAAATTCAACTACCAAAAATCCCTGGTATGCTTGAGTACAGCTGGTCAGAAAGTTTTGTGTTTTCCATAGGCATTTTGTTTTGCAGGAGCAAAAACCAAAGTGGAATTCAGTGGAATGTTGACAGAAAATTGTAGTGAAAAAAACCAGCACAATCATTAAGAAAAGCAACAGGTCTTTGCGGTGGTTGCTGTCTGGAATAAGCTCTCTTGGCTGGCTTCCAGGCTGCTTTAAAGGCCTCATGATGCACCATGGCCAGGTCTCTTGTCTGTTCTCATGGTGCATCTTGGAAAATCCAGAATTAGTTGCACCAGATGGAATATTCTTTTCCATTTGTAAAAATTCACAAATACTCAAAACCCAAACTGTTCATGGAACCAATATGTAAAATGTCTTGCTAATTTTTTTTTTTTAATGAAACGCTCTGATTAACTTACATGTCTTAATCAAGAGTGATAACTGTTTCATGTTTAAGGCTGGTGACTGAAAGTAAGTAGAAAACAGCATAAAGTGGAACAACTTGAGAGACACTGTCTTTGCCATCTGGATTCATGGCATCTTTTGCTTGCTGAGGTTTTACTGTGGCACAGATAAACAAAACTCAGCATCAAAAGCTACAAACAAAACTAAAAAATAGAATCCTTTCTAGTATTGCTTCATTTTTAAATAGCTGCTTCACAGGTGGAGAAATATTGCACACAGTGGTTTTCATGCTGGGTGCCAGGCTCACCACAGGTAGCTTCATGAGAATCTTCTATCTCCATGGAGAATCTGATTGGAGGGAAAGCAGGTGGCTGAAGTGCAAAGAGAAGGAAACAGGTCGAACTCCTGCTGCAGGGTGGGGAGACTCGGTGGTGATGCTTACGTGCCTGAAAGCTTGCCAGCGCTGGTCGTCTGGTTGCTCTTGCACTTGATGAATCGGCTCTCAGAGTCCCTCCTGCACATACCTTTCCTCAGCGCTTTGAGTTAGTGCTACCTCAGTCTATTTTTAACAGCTACATTTTCCATGATTAGATTTTAATGCTATTTATTTATTTAAACTGAACCAAACAATTCCACATTGGCTGAACATTCCAGTGGGCATCACTCTTGGCCATGCAGAGGATTCTAAATCTAGTTTAAATTACATTCCTCGAATGGTAGAAAAAGCTGGGTCATGTGCTGAAGCTTAGTGATGAATAACCAAGTCATTCTTTCACAGATTGCAAAAACTTTGTTAAGGAAATATAAACAGGTTAAAAGTCTTTCAATGGCTGCATGGTCTATACATAGCAATTTCCCCTCACTTTTTCCCTCTTCATCTCCTAGTTCAATGCGTATTGCTTACTCTCATCATTTGCCATAACTGAGTATTTTCACTGAAGTTAAAGGGAATGAAGGGCTTGGGCTAATTAGACTCAGTGTCTCTGACAGTTTCTTGCAGATGTCTGGGAGTATGAAGTTTTTAGGTCCCTCCCTCCTGCACAGATAGCAAAGGCAGGTATGAAAATTGGGCACCTCTCAAAAACACCTTTTCACAGACAAAGAGATCATCTCCACAAATCTGTGGTATAGCTGTTTCTGAGTCTTTGTGCTAGGCTTCTAAGACTTCCTGGTAGGAAGGGAGAGTGTGCTTCCCAGTTGCATCCATATTAATAAAATAAATCACTTGTGTTAAAATTAACAGTGGGTGAACTGTTTCAGTTAAAACACGAATTGACCTGGATTGGTGCCAATCCTCAAAATAAATTCAAGCCAATTTTATTTTTAAGTTTTAAAAGTAATAAAAAGTAGTAAGCATGCAATGTATATATAGACATATGCACAGAGAATAGCTCAGGGATTAGAAAAAGATGTATTTCTCATCTGGAGCCCTAGTTTTGCATTTGCATGCAAGCAAATTTGCTCACATGAATTATCCCCTGGTACCATACACTATTTCCTGTCTAATCAGGCAGCAATGTATACAAAAGGCTGTAGTGCATAAGGGTTCTATAACCTGCAGAACATCACCATTTGTGCATCTAGTGAAGAAAGAACACACTTGTTAATAGCACAAAGCTGGCACTGATTAAACCACGTCCAGGGCATTGACTCCACTTTCTGGAAGCAGAGTCATCCCCAAGTATTGTGTTAGGAAGTACAGCCAGCCCTGCCTACAGCAGGATGTGGCTTCCAAATGTCACACATTGCATATAACTTATTGCGTAAATTAAAGCGGGGGGATGAAGGGTGGGAGGGATGAGGCTTCACTGGGCCGTGGCCTCAGAGAGAAAGATTAGTTTGGTTTACATGGGGAGCATGGGGGTTATTTTGAGGAGTTGGGGGAAGGGAGCGTTGTCCATGTACATTATTTCACACATCATAAACTTCATTTCTTGTTGCTTTTTTTTTAACAGCCCAGAAACAGATCTTTCCCATGTGAGGTTTAACAGCACGAAACTGTGAACATAAGGCTTGGGGCTTTTGTTTGGATTTTTTTGTTTTCATCTTCAACCTTCATCTTCAGTGTCTGCAGGGGGTGTTTACTTCTGCAATCTTGTGCAGGTGTGATAGTCACATGTGAGGTGAGGGTGTGAGGATGCCTATCTTTAGACTGACAGCCTAAACTTTAATGAAAATAATTTCACTGCTTAGGCAGCTCTGACCTGGCTTGTGCAGTGACACAGAGTGTCACCTAGCACACCTCAACATCTTACTCCTGCTTCATCATCCTAGGAACAAGTCAATGGGGATATTGCACAGGGTGTACCATGACCTCTCAGGAAAATGCACATTTTCTACTAGCTCATAAACACTTTCACAACAATTGTTGTCTTGTATTTCCACTAAACTTTTGGCTCTCCACGTATGTCTTATTTAGATATATCTTCTAGAATGGAAACACAACTGTATAGCCACCTTCTTTCTAATTCACCGTGAACAACCTTCAAACGTTTCTGTTCTTCTAAGAATAGCACTGTGTGTCTAGCTGTGGATGAACAATGGAGCCTGCTAGAAGGGGCCCCCAAAGATACAGTTCTAACTGTTGGATTTGTGTGATAATGTCTTGGAAGTGCCAACACACACAAAAAGTTGGTTTTTGGCCATAAGGAAAGGCTGGATAAATTACTTGAGCTTCATGCAAGTATTGGCAAATCAGTTTTGTACCAGCTATACAGGAGTGAGGACACTCAGAGATGAGCTCCCAATAGTAAAAGAACAGGAACCTTTAGATCTGCTTTGGGTCTGGATGATGTCTTGATATCCTGTGGCTTACATCCTAGTAAATCAGACTGCCAGATTATTCTAAACATCAATATTATCTAGTTTTGTACACTTACCACTCTGAAACAGTCAATACTATGAAGCAGCTTCTTCTAGAACAGATCTCACCCTGCCTTATTATATACAATATATGTTGAATATAGGAATTTTTTTTTGTCCAAAAAGTCATGAAACACAATAAAACTGCAAGGGACCAATTTGTAAAATAAAATTAAATCCTGCCCACGGATCTCCCTGGAACAAGCTGAGTTACAACTCTTCAAATGCATATTAATTGGGCCATATGGTCTAGTATTTAAAAGGCCTGCATTCTTTTGGCCAGAGTGTTCAGGTGATACTTTAGGTCGAAGCCTTCATGGGTCTAGTGAAATTTGTGATCAGGTGATGGAAATGTTTACCTTACAATAAACTTTTAAAAACTGTTCTACACAGAAGTGACACACAGGAATTTGATGTTGGGCAGCTCTGTGAAATCAGCTGCAGTGTCTGTGTGTGTTTTGTTACCCCTAAGTCCCTTGCAAAAGACTGACAGACTTCTGAGGCATTGCCCAGAAGAAGGGGTGGTACAGCGCTCATCTTGCTCCATGCAGGAGAAGGAGACTTCCAGGAGCCTGCCAGCCAGGCTGTCATCCTGCATCTCTGATGAGCTCTGCGGAAGAGAGGTCATCGTATGTCAGCCCCTGAACAACACCACTGATCCCCCATCTCCCTGTTTCGTGGTCTGTAGGACTCTCCCACTGTGGCAGTGGGATTCTGTGAGCTGCATTTGTTTGGTCTTGCGCAATGAAGATCAGACAAGACCAGTGAGGAAGACCACTTGCACAAGACCAGACAACAAGTGAGTCCAAACTGAGCAGTCTGTCATGGTAGCCCTTATGCTGCCTGTGAATGAAGGCAGACTGGGAGTACCAAGGGCATGGCTGTTGCAGGCTGAGCCCATGAGCTGCACTCACTCTCCAGACATACTGGCAACCCCACAGTGAGAACATTCATGTACTCTCTATGATGAACAGGCTACCTACTGTATCTAATGTTATGGACACGTGGGAGAATCAGTGGAAGCAAAGCCTATCAGGATCTTTTTCTTTCATCGCTGCAAAGCCAGGAATTATGACTATTTATCTTAGATTCATTAGGTGACTCATTGTGTTACACATTTAATATATTTTACGTGGACCATGTTACATCTCTTTTCAATAAGTAATTTAAAAGAGCTGTTCATGTCATGCAAAACATAAACGGTCTGTCTGTAAGCTGTATCTTAGATCCTGATCAACTCTGTCACATTTTCTTGTTTTCAAATTCCTCATTTTGAAAATGAGTCAACACAAATAGCTTTGAATCTTTGTTACCTTATTAACCAATGGTGGGTGACTCTACTCATAAAGTATTTACATAGACAACAGTCTTGTGCTGGTAATGTATTTTCCCATTACTTAGTAATTTAAAAACTGTCAAACCTTTCCAAATAGTAGAAACGATCCAAACATGAAACTATGTTGACCTTAAAAGGCTGCTACTTTTTATTTAACGTCAAGCAACAGTCATTACCACAGATTATTCACTGTGCATTCTTCATACAACTCTTTATCAGCAATGCCCACAAATAGAACTCTAAATGGTAAGAGATAAAGTGGATGGAAAAGGATGATGTTACATCAGGAGCATGACTTGTAAGGGAGTTTGTGGAAGACCATATGGAAAATATATAATTAACATTTAATATTACATATTAATAAGGTAAATTATATATATATATATGTCTATTTTATAAAGTTACTGAGTTGTGTATTTGAATCTGCATCTGATCATTCTTTGCATTATAAGAGTGTGCATGAGTATGCAAATGCATCTATTTATATTGGCTGCATATACATATGCATGAAGGGTTTTATATCATTTATGTGTGTATTGGATACAGATTTTTGGTTTCTTTTCTTTCTGTTTTCAGATCCTGTTTCTGTTATTAGGGAACCAGGTCATAGTATAGAGAGCATTGAGTGTGTGTTCTGGCGTAGAGCATGGATGTATTATAACCTATGCGACCTACACTTGTTAAAAATAGTGTCCTCTTTCTTTTTTTTTTTTCCTATGATGATCAGTAGAAATGAATTTTGGCTCCCCAGGTCACAGTACACAGCTATGGTAGGAGCTGGTGCTGGTGAAAGAATAGATAAATTTAACATTCTTATTTATCATGTGGATATTTATATAATACATGATATTTTCAGTGTGTTCAATGGCAAAAGATGATAAATCCCCATGTTGTATAACAAATGACATATGTCTCCTTTGGCAGACACTTAGTCCATTCAGCCAACTCACTAGTTACAATCCTTTACTTATGACAAAAAGAAAGAACAATAACAAAAATTCACAACAGTCTACTGTTTCTTCCTGTCTCTCACAACACTTTTCCAGGGTGAGCTGAGTAACTTGGAGAGCTGTTCACAAAAGGTAATATCTTAATCACAGTGTTCCCTGCAGACTGGAGCAGATCAAAGAAACAATAAAATCTCTGTCATGTACAGGACAGAAAACCTGATCACATCATGCTTCTCAGGTGACCGGCAGGTGTTGAAGATTTTTGGGGCAGCACTTGTGACTAATTGCTCTGTTTCTGTACCTCAAGTTTGTTATATACTTTAATGTGGAAAAAAAAAATTCTTTTACAAGATTTTCTTTTTCACGTCTATCTCTGTATTTCACCTGTAGTGGCATGGAAATTAAATACAGTATTTTCTAGAGGACATATAGTACTCAAGAGAATGAATATCAGTATCTAAAGCTGTAGAGGCTGTGAAAATTTTCACTTTGGATTTTGCCTTTTTTTTCCTCTCTTTTCAATATTTTACCATTATTAGTCAGACTCTTACTGTTTTTCATCTTGATCAAACAGCCCATTAAATAATTGAAGTGAAGGAAAATATTCCTATTTGCTTCAAAGTTCTTTTAAAATAAGCAGAGACATTGCTATTAGCCCTAATATGTAAAGTACACTGTCTGCCCTGTGATAAATCAAGTGCACTCACGCTGAACCTAATAGAAGGGCAAGGTGCTTGATGGCTATAATGAGAGGGACCAAAGGGATAGTAGGCATCTGCAGTGATTTTTTGAAAAAAACATTACTTGACCCAAAGGCAGAGAACAACACAGACCCCTCAGGTGGAGGAGTGTCAGTCTCTAGGATGAGACAGGCTAATCCCACCCGGCAATGGACTTTTTATCTTAGTATTACTATGAATGGTATATTTATATTTTTCATTTTATTTTCATGTCTGTCGGAGACAGCATTTTGCACAATGCTGGTAAGTGTTCTGATCTTAGGTTGGAGTTTGGATGATGGGACTAATAAAGTGTTTAAAGGTCTTCTTTCAATCAGGTCCTTGGAAGAGAACATATGTGGCCATTCTGATTTTTTAAAAGTTGTATGTTAAGTTATAAAATTTATAATCTAGAAAATCTCACACTGAAAACAATCCTTCTGCAGAGACACATATTGTAATCATGGTGTTTAGCAGGGACAGCAGTTATAGAACAGCACAATAGTTTTAGGTGCAGAATAAGGTAGAACTGTGTGTTCAGATGAAATTTTTTTAAAGGCTGGCAAGCACTTCCCAAATACCTATTAGTCCAACAGTCCTATTCTTCTAAAGCAGTTTTCCTTACTTTGCTTATCATTCCAAGCCTATTCCATGTGGTTGCTCTTGACTTGGCTTGGATTCGCAAGATATGAGGCAGCTTCCAACAGCATGCAAGGGTGACAGAGCACTAGAACAGGCTGTCCAGAAATATTGTGGAGTTTCCTTCTCTGGTGATATTCAAAACCCACCAGGACATGATCTTGTGAAACCTGCTCTAGGTAAGCCTGCTTTAGCAGGGAGTTGAACTAGATGATCACCAAAAGTCCTTTCCAAACCCAATCGTTCTGTGACTCTGGTTCTGTGGTTTTGTGATTATGTGAATTGATGGTACACGATTTTATTTCAGTGTGGAAAATCATCACATAGGAAGAAGCCTAGTAAGTATCCTTCACAGCAGAGTTCTCCATTTTATAAATCAAGAAGGCCAAAGGACGCTTCTTATTGAACGTGGCAAGAGTAAGACGTGGTGTGGTGTAACTGGGAGATTCCCATCTGTGGGGAGTCAGAGTGGCGTAAGGAGGGGAGGGTGGGACATAGGGCAAGGAGTTTGGAGTCTGCTGCAACTTCTGTTGGTCATGTGTGATAAATGACTGCAAATTATTATCCCTTGACTTTTCCTCTTGTTACAGGTAGGAATTAAATCCTCCCCATATATACTGAGTGAAACCTGACCCAATAAAGCAGATACCATTCTCTCCCAAAATACGTGGAGAGGAGTATCAGGAGGTTTTCATTATTGACTGAGTGGTAGATGAATGAATGCTCCCCAAGCCAGTCCCAACCTTGTCTTTCACCTGCCTGATTCCTCCAGTGGAAGGTCTGAAACCTTTCATACCATCTCCCCAATGTTTTCCAAGTTACCTAAAGAGGGTATGACAGAAGGATAAAACACGGGGTTAAACAATTTGGCCTAGTCCTTCCTACTACTCCTAGAAATACCTATGATAACTTCGTTAAACTTTTTGGAGCTCTGGCAGTGTAAGGTAAAGCTCAATCAGTTATTCTACCTTTTGTTGTTAGTTCTTGAACTGTGGTGGAGTCTCTTGGAATAATAACTTTCTGGAGGAGAAGGGTGGTGACATCAGTGGTTAAAAACAAAACCTGTGTTAAAGGAGGTGGATAAGTAAGACTGCCAAGTGACATACTAATGCCAGGATATAAGGCTGAATTACTTATCTTACTTATACATGATAATTTGATCTTTGATACTGTGTTCACACATAATTTTAAGAGGATCCTTGCCTGATTCAGTATACCTGATGTGCTGCACTCACATAACATACTAAACAATGTTCAGCTGCATTCTCCTTGTTCAATGTGTAGCTGGATGGCTGCATTCCCTTCTAAAATTAGAATTATAAAATTCCTCACAAACTTTGCTGTGGTGTTTGTGGTGATATTAGAGAGCTAAAAAAACTAATTAGTGCTTATCTTTGTCAGATGCTGTGAAACAAACTGGGTTTATTTCCATTTAGAGATTAGGAACCAGAGCATGGACGGAATAAGATAGAATATATTCTCTGTTTTTTGAGCCTGATTTAAGTAACTAAGACATTATGTTTAAGTACTGTATTTATTATATGTTATATATTATAACAAGAATTGCAGGTGCTACCTTCCCAAAGATTTCCTAGGAGTGTTTCCAAAATCCATTTGAAATGTACTGAAGCAAACAGTCTGAAATGCATCTTTCTTATGTTTATACTTCAGTGCAAGGTTTCTTCTGATACGGTATTTGAGGTCCTCACAGCAGAACTAAACACGGCTGATGGTCTGACTTCCACATATAGGGATAATCTGTGTTTAGTTTTATTCGTGGCTTTAATGCCATGTTACATTTAATGTCACACAGATTTCCCACCTACATTTGCTATTTGTAAAGATTTTTACTCTACTTGTCCAGGACTTCCAAAATATGATTTTTCTAACCCAGAGGAAAGACCCCAAATCTACTTTTTATCTGCCAAATATTTATTTAGTGGAAAACAAGTAACAGGCAACCTGTCATCAATATCTGCCCCTTTTCCTGGAATTAAGTATGTTTATCTGTTTTGATACAAATCATCCATTCCTATGTTCTTAAAAAGTTGCATTCCTTAGGTATAAGGTATTTCCAGCCATTGTCCATAGTAAAAGGAAAGGTGTTTTCTTTCCTCTGAAATTTGAAGTCATTTTACCGTGTATTAGAGACAGACTGCACTTTCACACAGGATGACACTGCATAAAAAGAGAGCAATCACATCTTGGCAGCCATGACCTGATGTAGGGTCATCTAGGGACAGTGACCATTGGATATAAAGGATAGAGATTAAGGCAGGGCAAGAAGTCTGTGGAGCACCACAGGAAGGGCAGCACATGGTAAATTAACCAGCATGAAGTTGACCGGTCATTATTTTAACATAGTTGATCTGGCACAGTGAATTGATATCAAATCAGTGTTTTGGACCATGTGGCAAGTATGAGGAACCCTAAAACTGGATTTTCAATTTCATGGAGATGTGGCCTGGGCTTTTACCTTGTGATTGTTACCACAGATGAACTAATATATGTCACTGGTTTAGATCTTAATAGCAACTTCACAACCTCTCTTGAGCAACTTGTGTTGGTGCTTGGTCATCCTCACAGTGAAAAACTGTTTTCTGATGTTGAGGGGAAATGTCCTGTCTTTCAGTGCAGGCCCTTTGCCTCTGATGCTGTCACTCAGAACTATTGTAAAGACTCATCTCCATCCTCTCTGTACCTTCCCTTCAGGTATTTACGTATATATTATTAAGGACCCTGTGAGCATTCTCCAAGCTGACAATTCCCAGCTCCTTCAGCCTTTCCTTATAGCAGAGACACTCTACACCCTAAATAATTAAGAGGTTCCTGTTAACCTATTTTTCCAACCTTTTGAGGTCGCTCTCGATGACAGTATCACCCCCTTATTCATCAGCCATTTCCCCAAGTTTTGTGTTACCTGGAAACTTCCTGGGGGTACACTCTGCTGCATCATCCAGGTAATTAATGAAGATGCCAAATAGGATCAGAACCAGTCATGGCCCCTGGGGTACCCCACTAACTACCAACCTCCAACTGGACTTCATGCCACTGATCACCATCCTCTGGGCCTGGCATTTTAGGCAGTTTCCACCTCACTGTCTGCTCACCTAGCCCATACTTCATCAGATTCCCTAGGGGGATCCTATGGGAGACAGTGGCAAAAGCCTCACTGATGTCAAGGCAGAAAATAGCCACTGCTCTCCCCCTGGTCTACCATGGCAGTCATCTCATCACAGAAGGCTATCAGGTTGTTTGAGCATGACTTGTCATTTGTTAATCCATGTTGACTGTTCCTGATCACCTTCTTGTCCTTTGCATGCACGGCAATGGTCTCCAGGATTAGCTACTCCATCATGTTCCCAGGGATTGAGGCAAGGCTGACCTGCTTGTGGCTTCCTGGCTCCTTCTTGAAGGTGAACACAACAATTGCTTTGCTCCAGTCTTTGGGCACCTTTCCCAGTCACTATGATCAATCAAAGATTATCACGAGTAGATCAAAGACTATTGAGAGTTTTGAACAGGCTTTAACAGATTATAGCCATTAGAAGAACATAAGATAATTGTCCAATTTAGTCTCAGTAGCCCTTTCTCCAATGAAGACAAAACTGAAGATTTTTACTGTTACAGTTAAAAAAAAGTTAAAGCAGATGGAAAAAAAAAAGACTCTTAGTATAACTGCAGAATTGAAGTGATTTTTGGCTTTA
Source organism: Picathartes gymnocephalus (assembly GCA_013390045.1). Lineage (NCBI taxonomy): Eukaryota > Metazoa > Chordata > Aves > Passeriformes > Picathartidae > Picathartes > Picathartes gymnocephalus. The sequence goes on along the minus strand of WEKY01019286.1, from coordinate 1,750 downwards.
ACTTTCATTTATTCTGATGTATTTGTCATGCTGTCTTGTGCAATTCTGATGATTACAGTACTGATAATAAAAATAAAACCTGGCATTCACCGTTTAAACCTGAACAAATTTTGTATTTGCTTTCAAGCTTGAACAAATCTTGGTGTTTTCATTAAAATAAATTGATTGTGAAAGGAGTGTTGGAGCAGATTATTCGCTAGGCCCTGCTGATTCTCTATTTATTATCAATATTTGCTGAAAGTAATCTAACTCCTGCTGAGCTGTAACCAGAATGTTACTTCACTGTCCAAATATTGACAGCAGTTAGGGAAAAAGTCCTAGTTTATTCTAGTCTCTTGAGTCTGCCATTTTGTTATAGACCTACATTTGTAGTTATAAGATTATTGATCATCTTTTCTTAACACGAGCAATAGATGACACTTGAAAGTTTGTTTTTATCTAAGATTTCCTTGGGTTTTCTGAACCTTATTTCTTTCATTATAAAACTGATCTGATGAAATTTCTATCATTCCTGTCGTTTCTTATGACAATAAAACCAAACTTTTTTCTACGTGATTTTGGACACTGATGTTCTGACTTCATATTGAAAATAAAAAAGAAATAATCTTACCTATTTTGTTGGAAGTCTACATGAAGATCCCGTTTAGAAATGTATAATTGCACCGAGAAGCTGTGGCAGTGAATATGCATCCTTTAGCAGCATCACACATGCTGAATGATTACATCCAATCTCAATCACCCTTTCCATTCTTTCTGTGACTAAGTGTTATGACACCCTAATGAAGAATTTTTGAATTTTCTTGAAACTTTGATATAGCCACAGCTCCCTAATCTTTTTGACAGGCAAGACGGTGCCAGAAAGAGATGTGTCCTATATGGGAGGAAGAATAAAGGGATCAAAACATACAGTTCAGAGACAGGAGATCTCATCCTTCTTATAACAAACTACCCCGGCCTTGACAATTTGTCAATTTTAACACTCCGTGTAAAATGCGCAATTTAGGTCAATAGGTAAATTAATATGGAGAGACTTCTAACAGACAATCAAAATAGAACAGAATTCCAGAATCATTTAGGTTGGAGAAAACCTTTATGATCATCAAGTCTATCCTTTAACTCAGCACTGACAAGGCCACCACTAAAGCATGTCCCAAACGCCACATCTATGTGTCTTTTAAATGCTTTCTGGGATGGTGACTGCACCACTTCTCTGGGCAGCTTCTTCCGAAGCTGAACAAGCTTTTCCACAAAAATTTTTTTCCTAACATTTGACTTAAAGCTCCACTGGTGCAAATTGAGGCTCTGTCCTCTTGTGCTATCACTTGTTGCTTGGGAGAAGAGACCAACCCCCGCTTCAGTACAACCTCCTTTCAGGTAGTTGTAGAGAGCGATAAGGTCTCCCCTGAGTCNCCTCCAACTGGACTTCATGCCACTGATCACCATCCTCTGGGCCTGGCATTTTAGGCAGTTTCCACCTCACTGTCTGCTCACCTAGCCCATACTTCATCAGATTCCCTAGGGGGATCCTATGGGAGACAGTGGCAAAAGCCTCACTGATGTCAAGGCAGAAAATAGCCACTGCTCTCCCCCTGGTCTACCATGGCAGTCATCTCATCACAGAAGGCTATCAGGTTGTTTGAGCATGACTTGTCATTTGTTAATCCATGTTGACTGTTCCTGATCACCTTCTTGTCCTTTGCATGCACGGCAATGGTCTCCAGGATTAGCTACTCCATCATGTTCCCAGGGA
>WEKY01019285.1:320920-383158 GCA_013390045.1 Picathartes gymnocephalus | reverse complement strand
GCTGAAATGTAATAGAAACAAAGTGGGGTTGTGAATACTCCACCAGCTCAAACATTTATGCTCGTTTAAAAGGTGATTTTGAAAATCCATATACCATAATAGGAAAAGGACAAAAGCAGAGGTTGGACAGATTACCACAGGAATGGCTGTCTTGACCCAAAGGCACAGGGTCAAACAATAACTTTAAGGGGCCTGTGAAAGTTTAAGGAGTGATCTGAATCAACTCAGAGGCTGGTTTCACCCAGTCTTTCTAGCTCTGTCTGCTGAGACCTGGGCCAAGTCCCCATGATACATTTACACTCTGGACGGACTTTCCCTTGCTGCATATTTGAATCTGATGAAGCAGGATGAGATCTTAAGTCCTGCAAAGGTTTTCTGATTGTGTAGAGCATGATTGCAGGCTTTTATAGAGGCACCAGGAGACAAACTTTACAAGGTACCTTCAGGTGTCTGATGAAAAAATAAACTCCATTTTTCCTTTCTTCCAGGGAAATCCTGTTGCTTAGAAATACCTGCTTAGAGTTTGAATACACGTGTGTCCAGGGATTGTTTGCGTAGAAGATTATAAATGGAGTTGTTTATAGAGGCTATATCCACGTATAAAATCTACTGGTTAGTACAAGCAGGGACTGGATTTTTGGTGAATCACATTATGTTAGGAATAAAAATGGAAATCAATAATAAAGGCCAAACCAAAGTCTTGTGAGGCTCAATGGAGTATTCTTGTTTAATTTTGTTTCTATTAATTTTTTTCTCTCTCCAAGGCAGCATGACAGCACTAAGCCACTCAGATTATAGTTTCTTTTTTTTTTTTCCCTCCCTCTCCTTTCTCTGTTTTTTCTCTCTTTTGTTTCTCCTCTGGTCACGGCAGTCGGCTCTGGGGTTGGAGTGCAGATGGGCTGTCGAAGCACCCCCCTCCCCTTTCTCAGCCTAACTCCATCCCCACTGCTCCTTCCCACAAGACTTTCAGACGCTCTTACTCTCCCAGGTAACAAGCTGCCTGTTAAACCAACTTGTCTGAGGTGTCACAGTATTATTTACCTTTCACACCATGGGATTTGTTCAAATGTGGGACTGGCAGAGGCTTTGGTTGGGAAAGCAAAAGAGGTGATGAGAGCTTTGAGAGAGCAGGGGTGACAGGCAGCCACTTGCTCACTGCTTGGGGAAGATGCAGCATGCAAGTAGTGATAAAAAAGGTGGATTTTTCCAGACTCTTGCACCCATTCAAGAAGATAGCAGGGAAGATGCTTCACACTTGGTTTCCAGTGCAGAACACAGTTGCTGAGCACTTTTGGCAGGCACTGCTTGCATTACAATACCAGGGGCAGGATCTTTCAGTTTGACTGTGCTGTGCATGTAGCACTCGAGTACCTCCAGATGGACACATCAGCCCAGGAGAGACTGCACATAAAACTTTGCTTGTATAATGTGATTGTGGAACATCTTGGAAATTTGTAGTATTGAAATTAAAATTCTCCTTACCACAAGATTTTGCGTTTATCAATCGCAATTTCGACATCTAGTCCTCCTCCTGTGCCCTCACATTCTGTTCCAGTCTGCATACAGCTCCTGGATCAATATACTGGACTAAAGCTGTATGCTGGTTTTAAGGAAAAAACCCCAACCTGAATACAAATTTAATTTGTCAGATCTCTATTAAATTCCTTGGACTTTAAGTTTAAACGCTGACAAACAGACCATTTGTAAATGTGGTTTCTCCTGATTAGACATGCCTGTTACCTGAGGAAGGACTATATATAGTCTTTCCTTAAAGCAAAAACTTCCTAATGAAAAACTATTGAAAGAAGAGCAAAGAAATTTTTCTTTGAGGGCTCAAAAGTTGAGGACCTGTGACATCTGAGAGAGAAAGTAGAACACAGTAGTAGGTACCTCTGTGAATACCTCCAGAATTAAAAACTCTAAATTAATGTTCTGACTCTGCTAGGACACTGGAGATATCTGTGGAGGAGAATCATGTTGATTTTTGGACTAAAACTAGTTGAGAGTGGTTTTTTCTGTCTTCTTTTATCTGACACCAGATAATAAGATTTGGAATAATGTAGCATATATTCCAGCCCAGAGCCTGAAAGTGCAAGGATGTGAGTTACTGTGTACTGCTTGAAGACACTAAACTGTGTATTACTTATACATAGTTTGGATTGGAAACTGAATAACAGTTTATGGAACTAAAATATATTTCATGCCAGACTGGAAAACTGCCAGATTGTATCTTGATAAAGTTATAGACAGCTGCATTGCTTTTGTGCAGCAGATGGAAAATAATATTGTGACATCCTTAAACACTGCTCATCTCTACTCACTTCTTATTCATCCTGTGCCTTTCCTCTAGTTTTCTGCATGGGTCATAATTTTTTTTTCCCTTTTATGCCTTTTTTTTTTCCTGAAAGGTGAGTGTAGTTCCATTTTACTTTTATTCCCCGCATTGTGTTGTCTGTGAAGTATTCCAGTGCACATACTGTCAGTAGAGACGTTTGTTCACATTGTGGAATTTTCATTCATGTAGAGCACAGCCATAATGTGACCTCCCACACAGGCTTACTCCTGACATATGAAATCACTGGATTCTTTAGATTTTTATTAAATGTGGGTTTGTGCTTTGACAAATGCATCAGATTGGTGGCTCTGAGAAATTGCCTTAGTCCTTTAGCACTGAAGAGTCTGTATTCTGATTCTCTTTGGTACTAGTGTAGGGCAAAATTCATCCCTGAGGAAAGAAGTGATGATTTCAGCAGAAGATTTATTGTCAGTATTATATTTGTGATTAATTCTTGGTTTTTCTGCCATGAATTTAATTGTGTGACCTTTGGTAAGTCATGTCATCTCTTGGTGTGAGTACGCAGGTAAAGTCACATGTGTGCCATTTCAAATGGTGGTTTCATTGCCCACTTCGATGTTGTATGAAAAACCCTTTAAGATACATGAATTAAACATGTTTGAGCTCAAAACATGTATTTTTGAGATCATATGAAAAAAAGATCTTCCTATTCCTAAGTGGTAATTCTAAAGAACCTAAAAACTGCCTTCCCTTCTGTCTGGAAAGCCATCACAGTGCATTAGTGTTGTTCAGCTGTCTGAAAAGCCTTGAATACTTCGACTTCTGTAGGTTTATGAACAGCTTTTGTTTCCTGATTTTGGTCTCTTAAGTGATTTCATGTTCTCCCTGGCCTGCCAGACACTGTTTGAGGAGTTGTTCTTTGGTTTGTTTGCCAAAATACAAAGTGCTGGTGCTTGTGTGACTGTAGTACTAACACGTTGCTTGGGAGCCAGGGATTATGGCTATTTTCAGTATGTTAATCCCAAAGGAATTGGGCAGTGCCAGTCTTATCTTCTGTCTGAAGTTCCCAAGTATCTTCTAGAAAAAATGCTGTGGTTCTAGATATTTAATAGATATTTAATATCCTACTTTTAGTTCCATTGAAAATAACTGTGAACCCAGAATTCAGAAGGGATTGTCTTGTTTGTTTGTTTGGGTTTTTCCCCCACCCACCTCATAGGGAATCTTCCTTTTGTGGAAAAAGAACACAACTCAGTTCAACCATCTGCCTCCAAGCCCATCCTGTCATCCTTTCCAATGTTATGAAATTGTAATTCACCACTGCAGGGAGCCACTTCTTGCCATGTATTGACAAACAACTTGATGTAAATGTCTGATTCAGTCTGTTTGCTTCTGGCTCTACTGAGATCTGAGACTCTGCCAGAAATTGTTCTCTTTTGCTGGATCTATTAATTTAGTGATTGTCATGCAAACTCAACTTTTCTTAGATAGAGCAAGGCCCTGTCAATAATGCCTTTTTATTTTCTCCAAGCTGGTAGGAACTTCTCTTTAACCAGATCTTTTAATATCATCTGACCTTGCACGCAAGGCATTTTCTCATGGGACTTAATATTGGATAACTCCTGAAAGAATCGCCAAACTTTTGAGGATTTATGTTGCTGAGAAATTTCTGAGGAACAGACTGCAAGAAAGTGTCAGAGTTGAGTGAGAGAATTCCCAAACTTAGGCCAGATACTGAAATGCTTTTTTTATCAAAGCACTGTTTAAGTGAGTTTTATAAATTAAAATGGGCCATGTTAGACTAAGGTTTATGTCAAGTTGCATTTTCCGTTCCATTTAAATCTGTCGTAGTTTCAAATATTATTAAACATAAAGTTCACTGGTTCCATTTCCACCATCTGTTACCACCCTTTGAGTTCTCATAGTGATTGATATTATTTTCCTTTTTGAATTACACCACTGCCACACTGGGGATAGGGTTTTTTGGTTTACAGAAGGTAGCTCACTTACTGTATGTAAGAAACAGTGGACCTGTTTTCCCTTCACTTACAGCAGTGTGTTCTCCTTCTTTTAGCCCCATATGAGGGGAAACTCAGACCTGAACTCTGCTTTGATTCCATCCATGTTGTGTTACAAGTCACCGTTAGAAAGGGTACTCCAAACCATCTGTCTCCAGCTTGTTCTTGTTAAGAGTCAGAAGCAGATTCCCATTTCATTTGTAACATTTCATATACGTTTGGTCTTTAGTATGCTGGATTATGACACGGAGAACCTAAACTCTGATGAAATCTACAGCTCTCTTCGTGGAGTCACAGAAGCAATTGAGAAATTTAGTTTCCGTAGTCAAGAGGACCTGAATGAGCCAATCAAACGTGATGGAAAGAAAGACTGTGACATTGTAAGTATTCCATTGATTAATGTCCCCAGATAGTTGAAATTTTAAAACATTATGATCAAACTTGTCTGTGGGTTGTTAGTGTACAAAATCCAGTTATTCCTGCTGTATTCTTACAGGTGTCTTCTGGTTATTAACTTCTTACACTTTAATTATGACTGTTTCCTTTTGGCTCCCTTTGAACTCTGACCTCCTATGGAATGTGCTCAGTGGGCTTCTGTGGAAGTCCTGTGAAGGACGGAAACAGTGCCAGTGTTCCTCAGGCTCAGCATGGCTCAGTGATGGCTTTTGCATAGAGTGTGTGTAGTCAGGTCTGTAGTGGGCAGTGTTAGTTCTTAAAATGCATGGATGGTTTCCCTCACAGGCTTAGGGTCCTGTGATCACTCCAAGGGCACAGTTCATATGGTATGTTATGCTGCAGGAGTGGTTACAGAAACTGTGATCATGAGATATTTTTGAGCAGCTGTAGTTGTGTGAAAGAAAGAAGCAGTAATCAAAGTTTTACTTAAGTATTATGTATAAATAATACATGTGCCTCTTCCTATTGGTGGGTGAACTCCAAAAATGCTACAGTTTCCATAGAATTTTGAACATACCTTTTTTTCTGTGTTTGATTCCCCCAGGTGTCTCGAGATGGTGGCCTTGTTCTCCCTACTGGTGATGTCCGTGGAAGCAGTGACATTGTGGAAGGTGGAAGGATGGCTCTGGATAACAAGACCTCCCTCCTGAACACGCAGCCTCCCCGTGCCTTTTCAGGGCCCCGTGCTCGGGAATACAACCCCTATCCCTATGCTGACACAATCAACACATATGACAAGACTGCCCTGAAGGAAGCAGTGTTCGATGATGACATGGATCAGCTTCGGGATGGTTTGTATCAGCTCACCTGTAACACTGCAGGCAGCTTGCTGCCTTCCTGGTGTATCTGTGTATGGGTAGTGCCCTCAGATACGTGCCTGCCTGTGCATATGTTGTGTATTACATTGCATCTGCGTCGAGGCTTGGTATGAAATACCCTTTGTTCTCGTGTCCCAGCAGAACCTCATCTGTGCCTGTTGAGAAAAAACACTGAACTGCGGTTTTGATTCTTGTTTGTCTCGGGTTTCCTACAAACTGGTCCCTTAAGCATCCACATGCATGTGTAGGGACACTGCTTTGGGACCTTCCCCTCCTCATGGCTGAAACGCCTCACTCAACAGCTTGTTGTTATTGAGTGTTTGACTTCATTTAAGTGCTGCTACATATCAGCTTTATTCTTTTGCAGTACACTGATGAGTCACTGTACTTTAATCTAAAGGTCATGCATGTGACCACTGGTTTTGGGTGTGTTTGTCTGGGAAAAACCACGACAGTTCTCATCTTGAAGAAGTAATTGTTGGAACTGGAAGAAATCCAGCTGTCATCTCTTCCTGGTTCATTAGAAGCCATGTGCTGATGCGTGAGCTGTGCTATGAACTCAGGTTAAGTTATGGGCTAGTCAGATTCTGTTGCCTGCTTGACTGAGGCCACCTGGAATTTGATGCATTTTTGGGGGCCTCCTTGTTACATGAACCTTATTCTGTAGAGGGTGAGCAATCTTGGTACCTGTAATCTTTTCCCCATTTCTCCAAATGATTTGCTGCCATTTGTCCTAGAAGTACCCATTGACCATTCGGATTTGGTGGCTGATCTTCTGAAAGAGCTCTCCAACCACAACGAGCGGGTGGAGGAGCGGAAAGGAGCTCTCCTGGAATTGCTAAAGATCACAAGGGAAGATAATCTTGGAGTTTGGGAGGAGCATTTCAAAACCATTCTGCTCTTGCTGCTGGAAACGCTTGGAGACAAAGATGTGAGATGTAGATTTTATCTTAACTCTCCTGTACATTCCTTCATCTTGGGTAATAATTCCTACACACCAGCTTAAATGAAACCTGCCACTCATCAGTGATACTGCACTGCTCATTTTTTCTTTTGAAGGTTGACAACTCTACTTTTCACTCCATTGAGTGATGAGTTTTAAGTTACTCCAAAGTGTCCCAGTTTTTCCCCCACCCTCCAGAGTGTTATGAATAAATAGCTAGGAAATTGAACTAGAATCAGAAAAGAAGTTCTAGTCTACTAAAAAAATATCAAAACTTGAGTTGTTCTCTTCTGAGTTAGGATGAAGTTACAAACTCTTAGCTATATTATACCCATTCCCAGCAAGAAGAATAAAGGCATTCTGTAATAAATTTTTTTCCCCTGTGTGGTTTAAAGACCCAGGGTATTACATCTCATGGCATGGGTCTCTGTCTCTTGTAAAAATGTTGTCAAGAACAAGCTGCTTTTATAGGGGGTCTTGTTTTGAAATGTTGAAAAAAACTGTGTTATTATCACAGCTTTATATTTGGTAATTGATCAAAGTGGTAATTTACAGGCTAGGCTTTTTTCCGTTTGAGGATATTTGTTCAGCTTGCAGCATAATGATACTTGGTAAAGGCTCAACACCCCACTGCACCTTCACATCAGAGCCGTGCTCCATTTGAATGTTACAATATTGAGGCTTCAAAGCACTCACAGTTCTTTTTTTTGTTTCAGCTGATTGAAAAATCTATTGTATTTCTTATACTCCTTGTAAAATATATGGCATGCTCTCAGAAATACTAATTCTGAAGCAGGGTAGGTGGCTGACATTTTCTCAGTCCTTATTTTTAGTTTAAGCATGAATGCTCTAGTTCTACATGTTTAATCACAGCACCATGACAGAAGTATCAGAAGATCTGGTGACTTTGTCTTAAGTACATGTGAATTGTGCTACTGCATGAATTTTGCAGATGAATAGCAAAGCACATATTTTAAAGGCAGAGTATGAAGTAAAGTAGCTATTCCTCTGCTGAAATAATGAAATCTATTTGGAGTAGCCACAGGTCAAAAATTTAATGTAAGTTATGAAATTGAAACAGGTGTTATAAATCCTTTCTGCTCATGATCTGTTGATATGAAGGATGAAGACATAGGTCATTGTTGACTATATAACTTAAGTTCTTGAAACTAATTTCTGTAGGAGTTACAGGAAGAGCCAGTTTTGCTACTTTTATGCATAAGAAACAGCTTTATGGCACGGATGGAACCCAGTTTGATACCTGCCAAAAAGCTGAGCAAAAGAGGAAGGGCAAAACATATATGATCTGACCTTTTTTGTAGATTCATCTAGTGCAGAGGTCCTCCTTTGAGTAAAAATTTGTACTTCATTGCCAAAAGAATATGGAATTTAACAAAGTAGTCATTTTGATTCTTGTATATGTGAGAACAGTCATTTTATGTGGCTTTTTGTGCAAGAGCAAGCAAGGAGCGCTATTCTGAATAGTTACATTGATTCCACTGCTCACTCCACTGGAGCTGGTGGCATAAGGAGCCATGAGAATTTGTGGTGAGCCATGAGAATTCACCTCAAACCACGATTTTGAGAAGCAACTTTTTAAAATCTTTTTCTAATGTCTGTTTTTCTTGACACAGCATTCAATACGAGCCCTGGCGCTGCGAGTCCTGAGGGAGATCCTGCGGAACCAGCCAGCGAGGTTTAAGAACTATGCGGAGTTGACTATCATGAAAACACTGGAAGCACATAAGGATTCCCACAAGGAGGTGAGTGAGCCTTTCAGTGTTGCTACTGGCAAAGCAATATGGACCTGCTGAAGAAATGTAGGACCTTTAAGACATAACAGGCAAACATGTTGAGCCATCTTGATAGTAGAACAAATCGGTATTAAGTCTCCCAGGTATGAAGAGACAGAATTTTTACATGCTGAAATAGTGAGAAAAAAAGTGGAGACTGTCAGAGTGGTTATGTGGACTTGAAACTGTCTGGAGTGGCATACCACTGTTTGTTAATTTCCTAGGATTTCCCTGCTCATTCTGGGAGGGGCTGAGACACCGTAGGAAAAAAGTGCAGGGTTAATTATTTTTTAGAGCATGCTGGGGGCACCGTGCTGCCTCTCTCTGTACAGATAAGAATACAAAATGTACTGGGGAACACAAAGGCCATACTCAAACAGAATTGTGTGTGAAAACTGAATGGTGAAATTGGGCCATGCTGAAGAACTGGGAACTGGTGAGTAACAGGAGAAAATGGACAAAGAGGCCATGCTGCAGTGGCAGAGGAAGAAGCAAAGGGAAGGGTGAATTGCATTTTCCTTTTTGTGAGAGAACTCATATACAAAACTGAAAGTGTTCTGAAGTAAAACAAGGATAAAAGGGACATTATAACATTTTGAGTAGATCAAATTGCATTTAAAGTTAATCTTTGTAGATTGATTTCCAAGTTGGATCTTTTAATCTACCTTGTGCATGTTGCAGGTTTGAACTAAACCTTCTGGAAAGTGCTACCAGAATTCCTCTATCAGTCTGTGATGGCTTTGTTACCAGAGTCCTTGGTGTGAAATCTAAGGCATTTATTCTTCTTTACAACAGGGTTATTCTAAATCAGCCATTTTAGGCATTTCTGAAGATATTTGGCCATGAAAAGATGCTTATAATAGACCAGACTGCTCCAGAGCATTGGGTGACTTACACAAGGTTATTTTAGCTGTGAGTAGCAGAAACTGTACTGTTTGAAAATCAAAACAGGAAAACAAAAAACACTTCAGGGAAAGAAACTAACAGTCCAGATTTCTCTAAAATACAAAAGTAGAAAATGTTTAATGCTTTAGTGAATGAGGGCTGCCCTACTCTGCCTACCTTCCTTTTCTTGATTTAGAGCCTTTGCACCCTTGTCATTTTCAGTTCAGAGTAGTAAGAAGCAGTTGTAAATTGATTTTCTGATAAAGCAGTCAGACAAAACATTATGTTCTGAAGGAGTGCCTTTTATTGGCAAGTTTTCCTGCTTGCATGCTTCTCAGCTCACCTTGAGTCAGTGCCCTTTGTATTTTTTGTCTGAGAATCCTCCAAAACTAACGTTTCTAGCAGGACCTTTCCAGATTGTCCCTATCATTGTTTTTAATGTCCCTCAGAATTCACTGTCCTTGTGGCACTGGTGGGTTTTTCAGAAATCAAGACCAATGTTGAAAACACCATGCTTTATGCTTCTGTATCCTTGTGATCTGGAAAGGTTCTTCAGGATTTGCCTCCCAAGGAAAAGCAGAGAAAGATAAAGCAGAAATTAAGAAGTGGGAGTTCTGGCACTTCTTTGTAGAATAATTGAGCTGTACTGTGCTCAACAAATAGCTACTGTGCTGCACACATTGGTTTGCCACTGTTTTGCACAGCATCTTCATAATGAGACATCAGCTGCTGCAGTGGGACCTTTGGGTGACAGCTATCACAGAAGGACACTGCAGGTATATTCCTGTTTTGCCATCTGTTGGATGTGCACAGCTCTATTAAGTGGGGGCACTGATTCTTGATTTTTCATTCTGTGTATGAGTGTTTTCTGATCCCTGTGTAAATGAGGCTCTCAGAACCATAATGCAGCCCAGGAAGGGCATCATCTGTCTGTCAATAGCTGGAGAATACCAGCATTCCTGAAGTTAAGAAAGGTACCTGCACTTGAGTATCCACATGAGCTAGGCTAGATATATGTGGGAATATGCTTGAAGTACTTTTACCTGTAGTTGGGACTTGCTAATTCAGTTAAGTCTGTGAAAAATTAACTGAGAGATCATTTGGGCATGGCTCAGTTGGTCAAACTCATAGCCTAGAGCCACAAGGTCACAAATTCTCTTCCCATGGTGGCCCTCCAACTTGCTCCCACTGCTGACTTTGCAGCACTGCTCTCTTCAGGAGGGGAGGAGGAGCTGCCCTTTGACTGGGTCCCACTGAGCAGGAGATTAAGTGAGGATTCACCAGTTTGTGAGTGAAGAGCACTTTCAAATGATAGCTGAAGAGGGAAAGGAAGTTCTGAGCAGTCTGTTCTACAGTTTTCTTTTCTACAATATCAGAGCAATATTAAAGGGAGTAGTGCACTGTCCTTAAACTACATAAAATCAAATCTTCCTCTAGACTGTAAGAACTATTTGAAGAAAAGCTGGTGTATAATTTAGTTGGGAAAGGGTTAATCTTTGTGCTGGTGATGTCCTGATAAGATGTCACTTCAATTTCTTATATTTCTGGGCTGCTTCTGCCTTGTGGCAGATGCTTGGATAATTTGGTGTCCAACAGGCTGTGTAAGTTAGGAAAAATGTTTTGAGCAAGCTGTATCTGTTTCAATCCTTCTTACCTGAGTTTCCCCTTCAGCACAGGGACTGCTAATTGCTCCAAGCTATTGCTCACATTTTCAATTTTATGTAATCCACAGAGACTCAGTCTTAAAGTGACTGAGCAAAGGGTGCAGTGCACAGTGCAGAACTATTAAGGTTGGGTACTGTCTCCCAGAAGTCATCATAGTAAGAGACAGGGCTTTGGAAATCAGGAAGGTTTGTTTGTCTACCCAAATTCCAATATTGCTGTTGTTCAGCATGGCCAGGAGACATCAAATGACAAAAACAACATATTTACCAACCAGCAAATATCACCTCCTCCCTCAACTGAGTGCTGATATCCAGTTAAAGTTTTGGTTTTTTTAAACAACAAAAGGTCTATGATTTTATTCCAGATTACATAGTTGGAAGTATCAAAACAGTGTTAGCATAGTTAAATATTTTGGGATGCAGAATAATTGGCTGTTTTTCCAAGTCCAAGCAGAAGTGTTTAGACAATTGGGTCTTTGCCATGGCTAAAAATCTTCTGCCTTCTGTTGCTGAATACAAGGGCTGGGATCAGCAGAGCAGCACAACTGAGAGCACCACAATTCCCGCAGAGATATAAGAGAGGAAAAGTTGGTACATGGAGTTGGAGACTGAGTCACACCTTGTTGTGAGTGCAAATGCAGGAGGTTGGCAAAGCACAGACCTCAGTGGCAGGTCGAAATTAATGTAACCTTAGGCTACAGACTAGAAGACTCTGGGTTGGGATTCATTGCATTTTCTTAACTTTGTCCTGTTTTTATACTGTTTGTAGTACAACAGTCTGCTCAATGCTGTTAATTTAATGGGGTGATGTGAAGAGTCAAGCCTGCTTCAGTCATAACTCAAAACATTTAGTGGGGTTGACATGTAAATGCCTTTCACTTACTTTTGGAGCATTAGAACATAATTGTTGTTGCGGATGATATTAAATCTTTTTGATTTTTATCAGTCTTTGTTTGGAGTTATTTGGAACGGAACCATCTTTCTGTTGCCAGTTAGTTAATATTAACTCATTTGTTCAATGTAGTTACTCACCCATAAGTAAGGAGAGATGCTGCTTGCTGACCCAATGCCACTGATATCATATTGCTTCAGATTCATGCCAGCAAAATGAGGATAATTTCTTATTATTGAGTATTTTAAAACAGAAATAGTTCAATATCTTGGAAGTCAGCGGCAGAGTGAAAAATCATAGAATAGCTAATTCCCTGCTTCTGTCTCTGGCACAAAGCCTATAGACTTAACTGATGCGTGTTTTCTATGTGTAAGGAAAGGATCCTGTGCCATATCTTAGATATCTGATTTCTGTATTTTATGATCTAGAAGGTCCATAAGCATAATTGGGATGCTTACTGTGGTTATTGTACACGCTTTTTTGTAACCCTCTATAAGAGGGAGAAGAAGAAAGAAGTCAGTTATCCATTAGCTGTAGATAATTTTTATTATCTTGCTGAGGTGCTTTTAGATCAGCCTCTGACATTTATATATTGTAACTGTCCTCTGATGATGGTATGAGCTGTGTAGGTTTCTACAAAAAGAAAAGCACTAAATGATCATAGTCATGAAGATTAATTGTTACCTAGTCCATGCTGGAAGCTACCAAGTGCTACAACTGGGCAGTCATTGATGTTTCATAATATATGTTTATGTGCTTTTTCTATTTCCCAACACATTTCAAATGTTTAGTGCCCAGGAGAAGCAGTCTAATCTACTTTATCTCTGTATCACTTATAAAAATCACACTGATTTTTCATCAGCTTAGCATTCCCCATTGCTGAGTTCGCTTCCTGCTTTGAAACCAAGTCCATAATTGTTCCTGTCTGGATGAGACTGTAAAGCCTTCAGGGATGGGAGTTTGCCTGACTAGGTGCTGGTAAACCTCCATCCCCTCCAGCTTAGATTATACAGGCTTTAAGTAACCACCTCTAGATGGCAAAAATTGGCTCAAAAGCACAGCCATGTGCCTCATAAGCCTGAAAACAAAACCACCTTCTTCTGCTTAATAAACTTCTCTGGTGCTCTGCATATTTCACAACGGTGTACAAAGCCTCTAAGCTTTCAGTGGGGCTTTGCCTGCACTGCCTCATCCTCTACAACCTTCTGCAAAGACACTGTAACTAGCAGTCATGGCAAAATACTCCAGCTTAAGTGCCCGTGGGAAGCTCTCATCCAGGTGCGCAGGTGTTGCTTTGCTGAGATCCCTGCACATTACACTGATGCCCTGTGTAGCCTATGAACCTGGCATGTTCTGCCTTAGGGAAGTCAGGACATATTTTTCTTTCCTTATTGGCCAGTACTTTGTGTCTCTTTAAAGCAGAAAGGAAACTATCAAAACTCATAAGCTGGTTGCTGCAGCCATCAGGCAGCAAGCAACATCTTAATGCGTGGAGTGTAATAGCTGAGCAGAAGAAATTGAGTGGAAGAGATGGAGTCTTGAGTTCTGGCTGTCTTAAGTGAACAGGATCCTGTGGCTGCAGTGCTCTGTGAACCAGGTGAACCAGTGGGAATGTCATCCAGAGTTTGTCCAGCAAATTTTGTAGAACTTCGATGATTCCAATGTGCTTTTCTCTTATAAGACAAGGATCTGTGACAGGTCACTGTCTTGATCACACTTAACACTGCACATCAGTATATCCCCTCTCACTGAAATCAGGAAGCAATTCCCATGCATATTCCTGGGACTGCCTGAGCTGTTACTTTGAAGTTTACTCCTTGGTAGCATTGAGGAAGACATTGCTAGAGGTGAACAGCTTTCTGTGCGCTACGCCTTGCTGGCTTTGTGCATATGAATATGGCTCCTTCCCTAAAGCAAACTGGGTGGAAGTATAAAAACTCTTTCGTGAGACTTACTGGAAAGGTCTTAATGCATCACAGATGTCTTTCAAGGAACCCACCAGCACACACAGCTTATGTTATGCCAGCAGGCTGAATCTAGTCTCCAGTGTGTAGAGCATATGGTAAGCCTTTGGAAAGGAGAAAAACCTGCTGCTTTAAGGCCAAGAGCTATCTCTTAGATCTGCATTCCAGGGCTACCTGCCCTGTGTTGAATGATGTCAAACTATCCAGTTCAAGCCATGGTTTGCTCTAAGCTTTTACTGGGAGGTAAAATCATGTTTGTGACATACCTTACACACAGCTTAGTGTCTGTGCTTTTAAAGAACTATGGGCTCTCTGTAGTCTTGCACATCTTGCTTCATAGCCACACTTTTGAACTTGCTGCTTCCAGCTGCCATCATCATTTGATGGCTTTTCTAGTTTTCTTTTCTCTGAGATTCCTAAGAATAACATTATGTCAGGCAAAAATCTTGCTTCACTTGATACCCTACCTGACTGACTAGCAAGAAGCAAGCATACAATAATGCTTCCCTGTGGATATTCTTCCTCCTTCCAGCTGTCTTAAAGCCTTTCCGTGTGAATGGTTCTGCCTGCCTCCCTGTGTGTGTTGGCTTTTTTTTTCCCTTTGGTTAACTTGTCTAAGTTCTAATCCTCTTGTGACAGCAAGCTCCCCAGTCTGAGCACGTAGCAAACAGCACCCTTTCATTTTCTTGGGCTTAAAGGATAGATTATATAGACGCTACTTCTTGTGGTGTCACTGCTAGCAAGAGCCATGCCTGTCACTTCCTGGTGTGTATCTGTTGATCTTGCCTTCAAAGCTGGGAGGAAGACCTGTTCCTTGATCCTGTGTATCCATTTCTCCCACCCTTTAAGGTTGTTTCACTCTGCTGGTCAGGTGAAAGCCCTGATTAACAAAGATACTTGATTTTTTGATATTGTAAGGTATGTACAGTTTTCAAGGCACAAGCTTTGTGCCTCATGGCAAAATGTCTTTCCTCAACTCTGTTACAATTACATGTTCTTGTTGCCCAGTGACTGGCAGTTTGTATCTTTTGATAATGCACTTCCTTCTGTTTGGGAATGGTACTGATTTCTCTGGCAGTGCCAGGTGAGCAGGACTCTGAGCCGGTTGGGTAAATACTGAGAGCCCCTCATGGGATGCAGAGTCTGTCTGGGTGGGTGAATGTTTTGTTTTGCCAAAGCCAGGAGGAAGGACAGATCTGGTACTTGCATTGCAGAATGGTGCCATTTGGCTTCCTGTGCCAGCAGGGCTGAGTTTGTCTCTTTGGCTCACTGTCAGCTGGTATTGCCCTACCCCTTCCTATGCCCTGTCACCTGCCAGTGCTTCCCCAGGGAGCCAGGAGCTGGTTACCTGCAGAGGCTCTCATCCAGGCAAGCATGTAAGCATATGCTGGAATCCCGTTGATGTCAGTGAGACTTGAGCATGTTACTAAAGTTAATCACACACTCAGGGGGTTTGCTGAAGTGTGGCTGAGATGCAGGGGTTGTCTGCCAGATGTGCTCATGGGAGGATTGCAAGTGTCCCTGGTGGTGTCACGTTTACAAGCTCCTATCATGCTGGACATGTGTAATGCAGCCTCCTGTGTTCGGGGGGAAGGCACTGCCGGGAGAAGGGATGTGCAATAGTAGCCAGCCACTGCCTAAATGTAGCCACATCCATGCTAGAACTGGGCAGCTGTGCTGGAGGCAGGACTGTCAGGGGCATGAATAATTCCTGTTCCTTCACAACTTCGTTTGCTCACCTTTTGTTGGACAAAATATGTGTGACCTTTGTTGCTGTTGAACTCTCGCTTATTTTGTGAAAAATTATCACTATATTTTAGTGCTCCTTGGAATTGGTTAATAGGCTTTTTGTCTCTTGCACGTGCTTCATAGCTTCAACTTTATAGGCATAGTAAACTGTGTGCAAACAGGATATGAAGCTGAAACCCAGATAGAATATTCATTGAATTTTTCACCTAATGCTTTTTTTCTTTCTTTATGGTAGTGTGTTTGAGATCAGAGTCTAGCCATAGGTTTATACTAAAATATTGTTGCTTTTTTATCTAATAGGATACCAAGATAATAATAAGGTTTAATAATAATTAATAAGGTTTAAATTTTTTTTCTACAATTTTCTTTTAGTGTATTTTGATATATGTGCAAGCTTTTCTTTCTGAGAGTGTCTGAAAACACTTCCCAACAGTGTTTGGCATTGCTGCAAAACAAAATCCCAAGTGGCCTATGTCCAAATAGTAATATTTGGGGTTTTTTTAGCTAGTGCCTTGCTAGTGAATAGTTAAATTGATGGTAAAGTATCAGGGCCCTCTGTAAGTTTGTGCTTTCTGTCACTTTTGGAAAGCAGATGTCAGAAGCTGCAGTGCCAGGAAGTGGATTCCTTTAGAGACCTTTTGGGGGCTCCTGGTTTAATCCACTCCAGCAATTCCACTCTGTGCTATCAAAGCCTGGCATTAGGTTTCCCTTAAGTACTCGGGTGTTTCTCTCCTTTCCCAACAAAATCACACAGTGCTGGCTCCTAAGCTAATACTAGCCTATGTGGAAAAATATTAACTACCATGCTTCTCATGTGTGAAATTGAAGAGAAATTAGCAAAGAAATAGCTGGAAGAGGGAAAACTTGCCTTAAGTGGGAAAGCAAGCATTCTGTTCTGCATGGCTACTCATTCACAGATCGTTCAGGAAGAATTTTTCTTAAATATTGACCACATTGTGGATTGCCATTCATTTTGGAATCTGTTTTAATGTTCTAATTAAATGCTGAGAAAGGCCTGAAGCAAATGGTTCACTTGGACAACCTTTCTTCTGTAAATAGGGCACTGGTACAGAAGCAGTCCAAAAATCTCAGGTTGCTTCACCATCACACATATCTTGCCTGCATGCTATATTTGTGCTATGTGAAGTGTCTGAGATCACATTCACTGTTGGATCTGCTTAAGAGAATGCCAAAAGCTAAGTGGATGAGTTCTGCTGTTTCCTGGGAATACAAGTGTCATGTGCCATTCCTGTTTCAGGGAGGTAGCTGTCAGCATGAGTGGAAGATAAATGTTAGCAGCATGACTGTGATGCTGTGACTGTGGGTGAAGCAGGGTTTGTAGGTGGAGATGATCCCTTTTGGTCACTATTAATTGCTGTTATCTTAAAAGTCAATTAAACCTTGTGTTTTGTAGTCCATGGACTAAAATAAGCTTCCAGCTACTCCTTGTTCATGCATTATCTGCAGTAGTTGCTTAAAAATAGTGAAAGCTCACCGCCTTTTGAGGCTTTGATAGAGCTACATCTGTCCATGGATTGCCTTACTCAAATAGAAATCTCTGAGTTTGATACCATCACAGTGTGTGGGAGAGGAGAACAAGGCAAATTCAGCAGCCATGGCTTCAGTCTAAGTGACAGGAGACCTGTGGCTTGATTTATTTGCTGTTTTGCAGATTGCCTGGGACAGATTTCCTAGTGCTGGTTTCAAACTATTGACTTCAGACAACCCCACGTAGTTCAGTTTAGGAGGAGGTAGAGAACAGGTCTGGGCACCTGAACCTGCCACACAACCAGGAAAGAGTGGGAGCTTTAATGCACCTGGGCTCAGTTAGGGACTGCCTGGGACTAACTGGAAGATCCCAAACATGAGGATTTGTGAGTGCTTCTTTCTTCCTAAAGTTGAGGTGTTGGATTTAAGTCTGTTCATTGGGGCACCTCTGTCTACTCAGGATTTACCCTCCCTTAAAAGTAAGGCCTGAGAAGAGGGGAGTGAGAGAAGATGGGAAAAAGCATCCTCCATCTTTTGTGTTGTAACAAGAACATGAGAAGCAAAGAGTGTTATTTGTGGCCAGGAAGAGTGCAGCCAAGAGGAAGCTTCATTTTGTTGCCTGGCAATTAGCACAGACACTTGAAAAAAGAAAACCTGCCTTCCCATCCTGTTCTTTTTTATCCAATTACTGCAGAATGTAAAATTAATAAATTCTCTTGGGAGGAGAGACCAGATTTGGGTCTTTCTTCTTTGAACTAGCTGTCCTGCTGGGGAAGAGTGAAGGTTGTGAATCTGCCTTCCCTCAGGGTAGAGTTGAATTTAGCATCATCCTTGCTTTGTGTGGCTGCTTTACAGTGTAGGCTTGTTGCAAAGGGTGGGTGCTGTTGCTGTTTCTACTTTTCTTCCTCCCATTTTGTGTGGTGATCCCAGTGCTGCCTTGATGGGTTGGATGTGCTGAGAGCACAGCTGCCTGGTCAGGGATCCCTAAAGCCTGTTTGTGTCTGTGACCTGGATTTGACTGCGGCATGGTTCAGCTGGGAAGGGGCAGGACACAGCTGCCGTGGGCGTCTCAGCGTGGGCAGGGGCACTTGGCTCTGAGGTGCACGCTGAGAGCTGCAAGGGGGCCACTCGTGGTCATGGTTAAGGAGATGCATTTTGTGTAAGTCTAAGCTGGTGGGTTTGGGTTCTTTGACAGTGGATGCAGAGATGTCATCCTCTCACTCCTCCTGGGATAGGAGTGCCTGTCTGTCTTGGGTGACAGATCATTTTTTCAAACTAGCCACAACTCTGACACAGTTACATGTGGCAGGAAGGACTTCTTGCCACTGGCTGGAACAAAGATGTCACTGGAGGCAGAGGATGTGAATTCTCAGAGTCAATTGCCCCTTGACAGAGCCTCCTGCGGATCTGCTAATGAACATCCCCAAGCATTTCCTGGCAGTCATTGCTAGCACACGCCACGGTGTTGGCTGTCAAGTGTGACCTCATTAACATAAGGGTTTGCTCTACTTTAATTTCAGGTCGTCAGAGCTGCTGAAGAAGCTGCTTCCACCCTGGCGAGTTCCATCCACCCCGAGCAGTGCATCAAGGTGCTTTGCCCCATCATTCAGACTGCAGATTATCCAATTAACTTAGCTGCCATCAAAATGCAAACAAAAGTCATCGAGAGGATTTCCAAGGAATCGTTGCATCAGCTCCTACCCGATATCATTCCTGGGTTGTTACAGGTACAGAATCCCATGTCACTGCTCCTGAGCACAAGCCACCATTTATTTGTGAGATCTGTGCCCTAAGGGAGAACGATGGATCCTCTGGGGCCAGATTTTGGTAAATTAAACCATTTAATTTTTGCGAAGTTTTTATATATGAGATTTTGATCCTTTTAGTGTTAAGGAAAGGAAAACTCAGGTTCTTATGTATATGTTCCACAATTGGATGCCTTTTCCTGACTCTTAAATAAGCCAGTAGCAGCCTGTAATAAATTTGAGGGTAGCAGTTAGCCACATTTTACACTGTCTCTATACCTCTTGTAGTCCCCTTTAATTCTGCTGAGTTGTTCTGTGCTTTGATGGTACTTTGCACTTGAATTTGAATCCCAGCAGGCAGGTTGTTCCTTTCCTCTTTCTCTCTGAAATTAGGAACTACTCACTGACTTCATTCAGCCTCTTTCATAACCTTCTCGGGCTGGATGGAGAGCTGGTTTTTTGCCAGTGCTAAGGCTTGGCTGTACACTGTGGATTTAGCTTTGAGCACTGGCTGTAGCAGTGTTGTCTTTTGGTCCTCTGCACCAGCAGCTGGCAGTGCTGGGATGGGGCTGCAAACAAGAAGGAAATACGTGAAATAGCAGTGAAGGAGGAGGGAAAATGTCTTTACTAGGGACAGATTCTGACAGGAACAGATCAGTCAGAGTGAAACGGGGAGATGTGTTTGGGTGGGTAAGACTTCCATGGAGAACTGGGATAAAGAGGCCTCCTTATTGTAAGTATAAAATGTTGGAAGGACAAGAGCAAAGTCAGAAATTCCCCTTATGCATCTTAGCATTCATCCCAACTTTGTAGTGTCAGCTCTTGCAATTCTTAAATCTCAACTTCTGGGAATTGGACAATTCTGTATTGATCTAAACTTTTGTTCTAAAATGGTTTTGGCCATCATTGTTGGAGGCAATGATCTGAACAGTGAAGCTTCAGTGCACTGGAAAAGTCTGGGAGCAGCATGCCTTTAAAAAGGCAGTTTTATTTGTCTTTTTTAATTACTTCCATGTCTTTAAATGGCTCTTGTTTCAGAGCCTGGTTTGCCTGAGATATGTCCTTACCTTAGAAACTCAGTGAGAGAAGGAATCTACTCCTTACATTTGGGAAGTATTTTGGGATCCTGGCTGAAGGACTGTGTATGGAGAGGATCACCTTTGTGCTTGTTTACCACACTGAGGGTCCTGGCAGAGTGGTGAGGAGGCAAGGAGTGTCAGCAGCAGTGTGAGCACAAGTGCACGGCTCAACAGCCTGGAGCAGGCTCTCCATGAGCAGATGGGGGCTCCATGGAAGAACAGGGCTTGCCAGGGGACAGTTGTGGTGCTTGCCCTGGTCCTGATGAGGAGGCTCAGCCTTTTCTCCACCTTGATCCTCAATAGCTTGGTGTTCCTCTGAGCTCACCGCAGTCTTGTGTTTTCCTAGCTGAGTGCTCTGTGGGATTGCAGGCTGTCATTTTGGGCTGTACTTGGGCCCTGCAGCTGGAACAGCCCCAGCTGTGCTGCATCCCTCCGCCGGCTTTCCCGGCAGAGGTCACCCTGCATCTGGAGGAGCCAGCATCCCACAGGCTGAAGTGATGTCTGCCTTTCTCATGGGATGGGATGGCTGCTGAGTGATGAATCTCTGCGTGAGTCTGGGACTGTTGTCACCAGCTGCTGAGTGACCTGGTGGCTAGTTTGAGCTCTGCCCAAGCTGCCAGAGATCAGCCCATGTACAGGGGTCTTTCAGCCTGTTCTGTCCTGTGGTATTTCCTACTTGATAGGTAAGCTGCCCTCCAAGGAGTCCTGACTGTTCAGAATAGTACATGGTCATCTGAACTGGTCACAGAAGTGTCTGATAGAGTCCCGAGCTCGTGTTAGGAAACTCTGTGTTGTTATTTGATGCTATAAATAACTAGATATTAATAACTTATGATAGTAATAAGTAATAACAGAAGGAACAGGTAAGGTGATTGTATCCTCTTGCTCTTTGAGTATTCAGGTTGCAAACTGTTATGTTAAGCAGAGGTTTTTTTATTGATCTCTTAGGTCAACCACATTTACAAAATGTACATCAGCTCTGTAGTGTATTGCTCAGGAAGGGTGTTGGGGAGTGCTGTTTGTCTTCTGATCTTTTCCTCTCATTTCCAGGGTTATGATAACACAGAGAGCAGTGTCCGAAAAGCCAGTGTGTTTTGCCTAGTGGCTATTTATTCAGTAATTGGAGAAGAACTGAAACCTCATCTTGCACAACTCACAGGAAGCAAGGTACAAGAGCAATGTGTCTCTGGTGTTTTGGTAGTGCAAGCCGTTCTGCTGGCTACTTACTAGCAGCAAGACCAGTGGCTTCACTGTAGCTCTGAGTCAAGTTCCCTGAACTCTTATTAAATCCTGTCTCACCCTGACAAATGCCACTGGAGCAGCGCAGAACTTGCTCATCAGTGTGAGCATTTGAAATCCCACTAAGAAAGTTTTGACGGTGTTCGGAGATTGGTTTTGTGGTGCATTGGATCTGATGTAACTGCAGGCTGCCTCTGAGCAGGTCCTTCTCCGGCCACGTTTGCCTTGCTCCTTTGGCATTACATCCAGAGGTGACTGTGCAGTGAGCTGGATCAGCTGGCTGCTCTGGCTGAAAACCAGATCTGCAATACAAATTAAATAGCTTTCAGTCTGCTCTGTTACTGCAGAGGCATCCTCGTGCAGAGAGTGATGGGAGTGCATGGGGATGGTGGGAGAGCAGGTCCTCTCAGCAGCAGATTGTGATTAGGGCTGGTAGAAATGCAGGTAGAGCTTCACTCTTAATAGCAGGGCACATGTGTCCATTTCCTTCTGGGACAACAGCAAGCTCAAGTGGCCCTTCCATCGATTTTGTACCCTGGAATCAGGCTAGCTGCAAAACTCCAGTTGTGACCTGATGCTGCAAGTGAAACCAAGCCCTTAATTCAGCTCTGTCTTTTCAGACAAGAATTTTGTGTTGGTGTTTGACTGCTTTCAGAGCTGCTCAATAAGCCACAACAATTTTTTTTCCTGCTATTTTAAGTCTTCATACTCAAGATTTCCATGCAATTTTAAGATGAATTCTGCATTTTTTTTGTTTCTGAAACAGACCAATGCATGTGAATAGCTACTTAGTTCAGGGGGCTTCATTCTGTCATTTTGAAGCAATAATTTATTTCATGGAGGCCAAAACAACCTGAGACTGGAGACACTTGGATTTTATTTCTGTCTTGTCTTGTCACTAAACAAATTACAACTGTGCCTCCAAATTGCTCTGCAAAGAGACAGCTGTGTGTGCTGAGGTTTACCTCTTTATATTTGGGCTGTCAGGAAATCCCACTATAAAATGTTGTAGAGGCTTTATTATCCCAGTACCCTCACTGCCACAAACATACTCCACCATATCACTAACTATAAACATGTAAGTAATTCTTCTGGATTTATGTAGACTGCCTGCATGTTTAAAGTTAAATGTATACATGAGTCATTACAGGATCTGGAGTTACAGTGGCAAAGAGGAAAAAGGAAACAAACCCATGCAAGGGAAGTATATAGGCATAACAACTCCAGTTGCACTAGATGTACCACATTAGTAAAGATATAATGTCATTGAAAAAGAACATTTTATAAAGCAGGGAAAGTTCAGGGTGTTTCCTAGGAGAGCTCTTGGATCACCAGTGCGCCTGCAGCCCTACTGACCTCTCTGGGAATCCTGGTTGACCTGACCCGGCTGCAGGATTGAGGTCTGTGAACTGATGGCCACTAAAGTCAAATGCAGGAGACTTTTCTAAATCCCATTAAGTCTGTCTAACTTCAGTGGGACTGGGCGTAGCCTCTTATCTTAGTTCTGAAATATGGTCAGTTTTGCTTTTGGTTTTCCTCCAGAGTGCCCAGTGTCAGCTCACCCCAAAATGAGCTCATCACAGAATGCGAGTTTTTACATTGGCAGTCAGCTTTTCCCCACCTGATTTTTTCTAGCATCTTCCCCTGATGTTTCTTTCTTTCTTTCAGATGAAGCTACTAAACTTGTATATAAAGAGGGCCCAGACCACCAACAGCAACAGCAGCTCCTCGTCAGATGTTTCAACGCACAGTTAGTGGAGATCTGTGGACATGTGTGTAGACTTAGAAGCAATCAACGGTGCCTCTCAGAGACCTTTCTGCTACTCTTCACTGGCGCGCTCCATCAGCTTAAGGAGGCCATGCAGATATTTATTGCAATCAGTATCTTAGTCCCTTAAAAGCTTTTAAGTAGAATCTTACTGGTATTGAATGTAAAGGAAGCAAGGCCTGTGTCGCAGTCTTCATTAAAAGTGAACATCAGAAAGCCATACTTAAACATATTTGTATAGCCTGCTGAAATCTCAGAAATATGTTTAGGTTAGCATTCTAACACTGAGTCCAAGAACCTGGACACATGTAAAAGTCAAACAAATATTGGTTTAGTTCATACCCAGTTTTGGTTTCTGTGTGCTAGTTATCTGCTCTCTCCCCCCACCCATTTTGGCTGGGTCCTTCTCTTCTTTCAAGTCTTGTGTTCCTGTTTTGTACTCCCTGTTGCAGCTTGCCTAACTTGCAGGGCTCTCCATGGGAAGATCTTTGCAGGTGTGGCTGTGATTCCAGCCTCAGATGCTTTAATACTGAGAGATACCAAGTGAGTAATGAAAACATAGGTTCTTTTTAAACATCTGAGTTTTGTACATAGTTCTGACAGACCCCTGATGGGCTGCTCTCTTTGTAACTGCTCTCCAGCCAGCTGTTCTGTGCATAACAGCTGGGCTCTTGCTCTTTTCATTGACTTTGTAAATACTTCTCCCCTCTCAACCCATTTGGCTCTTTCATATGTTCAAAAGACTCTCCAGGTTACCTGTTACTCCCCAAAGAGAACCCGAGACCCAGTTCTGGGACTGATGTCTGCAAATAGGATGGTGGGGTTGGGTTAGGCTCTGAGTATGTCAGTGGGTGGGCAATGGGAGCTGGCAGAGCTGTACCTCAGTGCCAGCTGTTTTCCTTTAAATCTGTAGCATCAAAGGGCTGATCTGCTGCTCAGACTGATTCATTGATATTGGATGGCTTTGTCCCCACAGCTCCTTTGCACTTTGGGCAAAATGTTCATCCCAGAAGACAGAAAGGGTATCTGAATCTGAACAGAAATACCACATGGAAGGACCTCTGAGCCAGCTGGGACAGTGCTGGTTGCCTGCCACAGCCCCTCCTATTTCTGCAGTGCTGTTAACTGCCTTTAGAAACCTTCTTTGTGGCCGTCTCCACGCACAGGCCTGCTGAGTGCTCTGCATTTCCTATGAGTGGGGTCCCTCACTGAGCACTGCTGACAGCAGGCTGTTCTGGGTGAGAGTGCAAAAGGGAAAACCATTTTGCAGCCTAATGACACAGACCAGGTCAGAGACAAACCAGCAGCAATTGAATACCCCACGGCACCACCCTTCCCTGAACAGAGACCCTTCTATTTGCAAAGGGGGAGCTCCCCCTGGCTCTGCCTGTAACCAGGGGGGGCAGGAGGTTGTTAATTAATGTGCTGGGTTTGGCCCGGGGCTGGATCCTGGCTGATGGGCATGGCCACCACAAACCTGCCATGGGTCACAGCTGGGGTTTTGCCCCCAGTGCCAGTGATGCAAGAGGATGATGGGCCTGCAGCTTATGGCTGCAGCTGTGGTGATGGATGTGTGCTCCCTGGCTGCTCTCTGTGCCTTGGAGTCTTTCCAGCTTTCTCCATCTCCCCTTTAGAGAGCTGAAGGGACACCTTGGGAACATGCTGAGAACATGAGATGTCATTACTGCAGCAGGGGAGGGTAAAGCCTTTCCATCAGTTATCCCTGTGTGTTTCAGCCCATCCCTGAGGAGATAAGATGGGAGCTGATGCTTTTTTCTCCTAATCCTCATCTCAGGAGCGATTGGGGCTAGTGGGGGACTATGTGGCCCTGGACTGCAAAGCTTTCCCTGCTCACCTGAGGGCAGGGGAGGTGATCTGCTCCTGGTACATATGTGTGCAGGCTTTTGCTGGCTGCAGGGCTAGTTCCCTCATCTTTCCCAACCAGTAATGCAGTGGCAGGAGAGACCATGTGCTTTCCTGGGGTGTGGGATTCCCCCAGGGTCTTTCCACAGGCTCAGAAAAGCCATCCTCACTAAAGGGGGGATTGGCTGCTCAATGGTTCGTGTCTCCCTTTCTGTGGACCATTTCTTTTCAACATCTTTCTATATGCTTGTTAGAATGCTCCTTTTTAATTTTTTTGAATTATTCAAATCTGATTTTAACACAAATTTATTTTTCCTTTTGAGGAAATACTCAAATTACTTGTTGGCAGCAGTTAAGCTGTCTTGTTTGAATTTTTAGTAGTAGGCTAGGTTTTTTTTGGGGGTGTTGTTTTTTTGGGGTTTTGGTTTGTTTTTTTTTTTAATTGTACTCTTACCTGCTTAGTATTTATGCCTCTCTTTCTCCCCATTTCAGTTCAGCATCTTCTGTTCCAGTTCTGGGGTTCAGAAGGTCAGCATAGCTGACCAGGTGGTGTTAGTCCCTCCCAGCTGTGATGGAGCTTGGTCTGTCGTCATTTGCTGTTTGTTGATTTTGATTTTTTTTTTTTCCATTGAATGGCACACTGTAGCAGATCTCCTGGAATTTAATTCCTTCTCAAATGATTTTATATGTTTTATAAAATCCTGTTGGTATGCACTGAGAGTGAAAGCACTGTAACATCCCTGACACCTCAGTTGGGGTCGAAGCTCGTCCTTGAAAAGGCGCCTGTGGCCAACCTGCGCTTCCCGAGGCCACTGGCACACCTGGGGCTGCAAAGGGGAGAATCAGGCCTTACTTCCTGAATCAGATTCAGTTCTGTTTGTCAACAGATGCTCATTAATGTGCTACTTAATTTCATGGTGTGAGTCAAGGACTGTCCATCCTTTGAGTACTCTAGGATATGTTCTACCTGTACACAGTAGGAGCATTCTGCTTAGATATTTATAAATCATCGTGGATAATGTACATAGTAGGGTTGTTTAGTATGTTGAACATGACCCAGTTTTTATTTTGTGTTTCCTTTGAAGTACTCAAAGGGCTAGCTCTGAATGTCACCTCTCTGATCTCCAGTTTTGACTTCAACAAGCTGTACAATCATCTTGTTTTCTCTTCAGCAAGCATAAAGGTCTCTCTGGCTACAAATCACAGTGTCCACGCACGCTTGCAGAGAAAGGTCTGCATGCTGCAGTGCCTCACTGCTCTGGTGAAGCTTGTGTTCACCTTCTCCTGGCAGTAGCCACCTACTGCGGCTGCCTTTTTTTTTCTTGCTGCCCATTATGCAGGGCTTCAGTTTTTCGTACCTTTAAAAAAAAAAAGGAAGAAAAAAGAGAAAAAAAAAAAAAGAAAAAAGTGTATTTTCTTTGCCCACCATGCTTTAAAAATCTGAATGGGAGAAAACTCTCAGCAGACAGCAGCTCTTGGCTGCAAGGTTGCCGAAATCTCAGATGTGGATGTTTTTTCTGCCATTGGCTGTACCAGTGCTCCGTGGGCATGGGCAAATCCCGGCTCCATCTGCCCTACAGGTCTACGTACTGTAGTTCTCATGTAGTTCAGAAATACCGAGGCATGTGGCTTTCTTAAGGTACACTATGTGTGCTTGCCTGGATTACAATACAATACGAGACTGTCTTTTTAATTGCTTATTACTAGCTTACCAATAACCTGTATAAGTAACGTAACTTGCATCTTTGTCATCAGAACCTTTCCTCCCCATCCCTTTATTTATCAAGCATAATATTACATATTAAGGGACAGAAAAATAGACCTTTGTAGTATGCAGCAGGATGTTGCTAACAATGTTTTAAATGGGAAGTAAAAAAACGCTCTGAAAAATGCCAGCCATGAGAAATGATTTTGTTGGCACCGTGTTCATGCGCATGTATTTTTTTCTATTTTTTCCGCTTTTGTCATGTTACATCCATATCTGTATTTATATCTTATTTGTTTCACTTTTGAGTGTATCATGGCAATTGTACAGATGTTTTTTGTTAACATTTACGTGATAGAATTTGCTAAAAAAAAAAATTAAAATAAAACCTTTTGAGTTTGCCCTAGAATAAGTGGAAGTTGGGTTTCTTCTTGGAGGAGAAGCATTAAAGTAATTCACTGTCGAACACAACTCCTTACCCCAATCTGTGCTTGTAAATTATTTGGTCTTATTTGACACAATTGTGTTTGAAAGCTGATGGTCGTGCAAAGTCATGTAACTCGAGGAGGAAGGGCTTCAAAGATACCTATATTCTGAGGCTTGTTGAGAGAATTGCAGAGGTTTTAAAATACATGGCAGTAGAAATTTGGGTGACGAAGTGTTTGGGGAAGTAAAGGAGTGCACGGGAGCAAGCTGTTCCTCATGTGCCAATTGGGATACTGCCCAGCCTCACTCGATGGAACTTTGGGCTGGAGCTCAGGAAGAAGACGAGATTTTGTGACCTTTGAAAGAAGGCACAGCAACTCAAGGAGGACTACAGGGATGTTGTGAGGTTATGCAGGGAAAAAATCAGAGGGGCTGAATCCCAGCTAGAACTTAATCTGGCTACTGCTGTGAAAGACAATAAGCAATGAACAGCCAGAGGGAGAAACCCAGTCCTTTATTGGATGTACGGGAAACATAGTGACAAATGATGAGGGAAAGGCTGAGGTACTTAATGCATGAAGCACATCCTCCTGAGTGCCATCATGAGGCACGTACAGGACAATGGGGACCAGACCCAGCCAACACTGCCTTGTGAAAGGCAGGTCCTGCTTGANATGCATGAAGCACATCCTCCTGAGTGCCATCATGAGGCACGTACAGGACAATGGGGACCAGACCCAGCCAACACTGCCTTGTGAAAGGCAGGTCCTGCTTGACTGACCTGATCTCCTCCTGTGACAAGGTGACCTGCTGAGTGGATGATGAGAGCGCTGTGGATGTTTTCTACCTGGACTTCAGTAACGCCTTTGATTCCATTTCCCACAACATTCTCCTAGGGGAACTGGCTGCTCATGGCTTGGGCAGGTGTACTCTTTGTTGGGTTAAAAACTGGCTGGGCCCAGAGAGGTGGTGAATGGAGTTAAATCCAACTGGCAGCTGGTCACCAGTGGTGTTCCTCAGGACTCAGCGATGGAGTCAGCCCTGTTTAATGTCTTCATCAATGATCTGGATGAAGGGAGCAAATGCATCCTCAGTCAGTTCACAGAAGGTGCCAAGTTGGGCAGGAGTGTTGCTGCTGGATGGCAGGAAGGCTCTGCACATGGATCTGGACAGGCTGGATTGATGGTATGAGAACAGTTGTATGAGGTTCAATAAGGTGAAGTGTCAGATTCTGCCCTTGGGTCACAACAACCCCAGGCAGCGCCACAGGCTGGGGCAGAGTGGCTGGAAAGGTGCCCAGCACAAAAGAACCCAGGGGTGCTGGTTGACAGGAGCTGAACATGAGCCAGCTGTGCCCAGGTGGGCAAGGAGGCCAGTGGCACCTGGCCTGTGTCAGCAACAGCCTGGCCAGCAGGACCAGGGCAGTGATTGTCCCCCTGTACTCAGCACTGCTGAGGCTGCACCTCAAATGCTGTGTTTTGGGCCCCTCCCTACAGGAAGGATGTTGAGGTGCTGGAGCATTTCCAGAGAAGGGAAATGGAGCTGTGGAAGGGTGTGGAGCATAAATACTACAAGGAGTGGCTGAGGAAGCTGGGGTGGTCGCTTTGGAGAAAAAGGCTCAGGCGACACCTTATAGCTCTCTATAACCAGGTGAAAGAGGCTGTAGTGAGGTGTTCTCTCCTCCCAAGTAACAAATGATAGGAAAAGGCCCTCAGGTTTCACCAGAGGAGGTTTAGATTAGATAATAAGGAAAAAAAATTCATGTAAAGGGTTGTTAGGCTTTGGAACAGACTGTGCAGGGAAGTGACTGAGTCACCACCTGTGGAGTTATTTAAAAGATCTAGATGTGTCACTTTCGGATATGGTTTCATGGTGGACTTGTCAGTGCTGGGTTAACAGCTGGGCTTGGTGACCTTGGGGGTCTTTTCCAACCTAAATGATTCTATGGATTTTCATGTATTCTTTAGAATGAGACAGCAGCACATTGACAGAAGAGAGTTTGATTATTGAACCACCTGAAAGTATGTGTCCCTTGTGTTTAAGTCCCTTGTCCTCAGCCACGTGGCTGCTTCACAGATGGAGAATGAGGAATGGCTGTAATCCTTGGTTTAGAGGATTTTGCTGNAGAATAAGTGGAAGTTGGGTTTCTTCTTGGAGGAGAAGCATTAAAGTAATTCACTGTCGAACACAACTCCTTACCCCAATCTGTGCTTGTAAATTATTTGGTCTTATTTGACACAATTGTGTTTGAAAGCTGATGGTCGTGCAAAGTCATGTAACTCGAGGAGGAAGGGCTTCAAAGATACCTATATTCTGAGGCTTGTTGAGAGAATTGCAGAGGTTTTAAAATACATGGCAGTAGAAATTTGGGTGACGAAGTGTTTGGGGAAGTAAAGGAGTGCACGGGAGCAAGCTGTTCCTCATGTGCCAATTGGGATACTGCCCAGCCTCACTCGATGGAACTTTGGGCTGGAGCTCAGGAAGAAGACGAGATTTTGTGACCTTTGAAAGAAGGCACAGCAACTCAAGGAGGACTACAGGGATGTTGTGAGGTTATGCAGGGAAAAAATCAGAGGGGCTGAATCCCAGCTAGAACTTAATCTGGCTACTGCTGTGAAAGACAATAAGCAATGAACAGCCAGAGGGAGAAACCCAGTCCTTTATTGGATGTACGGGAAACATAGTGACAAATGATGAGGGAAAGGCTGAGGTACTTAATGCATGAAGCACATCCTCCTGAGTGCCATCATGAGGCACGTACAGGACAATGGGGACCAGACCCAGCCAACACTGCCTTGTGAAAGGCAGGTCCTGCTTGACTGACCTGATCTCCTCCTGTGACAAGGTGACCTGCTGAGTGGATGATGAGAGCGCTGTGGATGTTTTCTACCTGGACTTCAGTAACGCCTTTGATTCCATTTCCCACAACATTCTCCTAGGGGAACTGGCTGCTCATGGCTTGGGCAGGTGTACTCTTTGTTGGGTTAAAAACTGGCTGGGCCCAGAGAGGTGGTGAATGGAGTTAAATCCAACTGGCAGCTGGTCACCAGTGGTGTTCCTCAGGACTCAGCGATGGAGTCAGCCCTGTTTAATGTCTTCATCAATGATCTGGATGAAGGGAGCAAATGCATCCTCAGTCAGTTCACAGAAGGTGCCAAGTTGGGCAGGAGTGTTGCTGCTGGATGGCAGGAAGGCTCTGCACATGGATCTGGACAGGCTGGATTGATGGTATGAGAACAGTTGTATGAGGTTCAATAAGGTGAAGTGTCAGATTCTGCCCTTGGGTCACAACAACCCCAGGCAGCGCCACAGGCTGGGGCAGAGTGGCTGGAAAGGTGCCCAGCACAAAAGAACCCAGGGGTGCTGGTTGACAGGAGCTGAACATGAGCCAGCTGTGCCCAGGTGGGCAAGGAGGCCAGTGGCACCTGGCCTGTGTCAGCAACAGCCTGGCCAGCAGGACCAGGGCAGTGATTGTCCCCCTGTACTCAGCACTGCTGAGGCTGCACCTCAAATGCTGTGTTTTGGGCCCCTCCCTACAGGAAGGATGTTGAGGTGCTGGAGCATTTCCAGAGAAGGGAAATGGAGCTGTGGAAGGGTGTGGAGCATAAATACTACAAGGAGTGGCTGAGGAAGCTGGGGTGGTCGCTTTGGAGAAAAAGGCTCAGGCGACACCTTATAGCTCTCTATAACCAGGTGAAAGAGGCTGTAGTGAGGTGTTCTCTCCTCCCAAGTAACAAATGATAGGAAAAGGCCCTCAGGTTTCACCAGAGGAGGTTTAGATTAGATAATAAGGAAAAAAAATTCATGTAAAGGGTTGTTAGGCTTTGGAACAGACTGTGCAGGGAAGTGACTGAGTCACCACCTGTGGAGTTATTTAAAAGATCTAGATGTGTCACTTTCGGATATGGTTTCATGGTGGACTTGTCAGTGCTGGGTTAACAGCTGGGCTTGGTGACCTTGGGGGTCTTTTCCAACCTAAATGATTCTATGGATTTTCATGTATTCTTTAGAATGAGACAGCAGCACATTGACAGAAGAGAGTTTGATTATTGAACCACCTGAAAGTATGTGTCCCTTGTGTTTAAGTCCCTTGTCCTCAGCCACGTGGCTGCTTCACAGATGGAGAATGAGGAATGGCTGTAATCCTTGGTTTAGAGGATTTTGCTGAGTTTACCCCTATGGAGGAGGACTGGAGTTGCTGCCAGCCATTAAAGGTAGGTAGCAGATTCCTGGCAAGTGTGAAGACTTGCTGGAAGCACTTACAGCCCATTCTCAATTCATTTGTCTGCCCTGAAGAGTCTGAGCTGCTGCTTCTTCCCTCTGCAATCCCCCTCAAATGATTTTGTGACCCCTTCCCTCCCAATAAGGGATGTTCCAAGGAGTGACTGAGGACATGTCAGCAGAGCTGCACTCCTGGACCAGGTAGGTGTCTCACCTCAGTTTTCTCCACTTAAAGAATAAGATGTTTTGGTTTAAACCCCCTGAGAAAGTGCAGCTCAGTTGATCAGTGGTAACTTAAATAATTCCATTGCTTCTTATAGTGCAATCCAACTTCTTACTTGTGCAACCCTCATTTACCCTTTCCGAGCAAATATCACACACCCCTCTCTTCACTTCACCAATCCAACACATTTTTCCTGCTTTGCCTTTCCGTACACTTCCATGAAGTATGAAAAGGGCCCACCCCAGCAACTGCACTCCAGCCCTGACAGGAGCCTGGTGGGAGGAGGCTCAGGGCAGAAGTGGGTGTAACACTGACCTCAGGGAGGAGGGGACAGGCCATAAAGCACCCTCCTTCTGCTTTGGGGGGGAAAAAAGAGTCCTGCAAAGGTTTAGGGAAGCTGCTGGGGTAGCAGGGGCATGGAAATCAACACAAGCATGAGACTGGGATGGAGGGGGTCTCAAAGATTGGATGGCTGTGTGCTTGTATAGGTCCAGAGAAAGGCCATCTCTCATGGTGATCCCCAGTCATGGATCTGTTTGTGGGATTACAGCCAGTATGTGCTTGCAAAATGGGCTGGAGAAGGCTGGTTCAGTAGCAGGGCCAGCACTTGAGTGCCCGACTGAGCATGGCTTTCCTCTGCCAGGAGGAAGGGAGGGCAGTGACACCCATTGTAGCCATTGTGCCCCCTGAACAGGAGATGCTCACGTGTTTCAGGTTCTCCCTGGAGATCTGACTGCAGCCAAAGGCTTGGGAAATACTGGCCTGTTCATCCCAAGACCCTTACACAACCTTACTCCGTTCTCCATGCTGCTTTGTCATGACTTGGCATGTACTGAAACAGGCCCAGCAAAGCCACCACGTTCCAAAACCCATCTGTTTACATCCAGACTCCAGTGCCAGCCATTAACCAGGAACCAGGGACTCCTTTCTGCACAGCTCATGGGCAGTGGGAGCGGGTGCTTGTCCCTTGGGGCAGGCAGGATGCACAGGATGATGCTCGTGGGGTTCAACCCATGGAGGGACCCGGGGCCACAGGGCTGCACAGAGACAGTGCTGGGCATGAGGGAAGGGCAGGAGCTTGTTTGGAGTGGAGGAGAGCGGGAGCAGCCGCGTGGGCAGCAGAGGGGATGGTGAAGGCAGCGTAAACCAGACCCAGCTAACACAGGGCTGGGGGGATTACAGGGTGCCAGGGAAGCTGCTCACAAACACGGCGGGGACAAAGCAGCCCTCCAGAGCTGAGGGGTAATGAGTAATTAATGAAGAGAAGGATGAAATTCATAATGACTCAAAAATGTTTGAGATAATGAACTCCTTTTCTTTAAATCCACCTTTAACAAGAAAGCTAAGGGAAAGGATTTAGATCAATTAAGAAGTAAAGAAAGGCAATCTTGTAAAAATAGCTATTGACACAAGCAGGTGGGGGAACAGCTGGAAAGTCTTGCCATGGCAGTGTATAAAACAACTGTGTATGGCATAATGACACCCATAAGTGACAGCAGGTAGAGTAACGTCCAAGAGGGAGCTTCAGAATACATTTAACAAATCCCTGCAAATGTGGCTGGTGCAGTGTCTGGGGAGACCATAATGGGGAGAAGCAGGGGACAGGGGTCACAGTGCACTCCTGTGGGATGCAGCAGCCCTGTGTGAGCATCAGCAGCCACTCCTGGGCAAGGGATATGCAATGGCCCTCAAAGGGATGGCCCCCATTTCCTTCAAACTTAACAAAGTCCAGGGGAGACAAAAGAGGCTGGAAGCACTGGAGCTGCCCCTAAAACATGTTCATTACCTCTCTCTTAGCGGAAATATTTTTGTCTCTCTCTGTCTGCCATGCAGCAAGATACTTGGGATATTCTTTTCCTTATCCTGGTGACCCAACTTCTTAACACCCATAACCCCACCTCTCTCCCCACTGCCTTGCTGAGGAATAACCCCTGTAAGCTCCATTGTGCCTGGACCTGTCTCCTGCCCCCTCTACAGGTGCCTGGCACAGGGTCCTGCTTCCCCTGTGCCAAAATGCTCCCTCACGGCACAGGCTGGCCTGGCTGAGCATCTCTGTGTGGGTTGGTGCGTGGGACCAGAAGGGTTAAACAGACATCGCTGTCACAGGGGCAGTTTCTTGACTGCCGGTCTATAAATAGGAGCTGGGTTTCTAATCTGCTTGCCACTCGTTTCCACTCCCTGCCAGTTTGTTCCTGCTTTTTCCTGCAAGGAGGTACCTGCAACTGCTACAGTTTGCAGCCCTGCAGACACTGCTGCGAGAGGAAGAGGAGCAGCCAAGTCCTGCCCGATGAGACTCATCTGTCAGTTCCATTCCAACCCATCCTTGGTAACACACAAAAAAAAAAAAANAAAAAAAAAAAAAAAAAAAAAAAAAAAGAAAGGAGAGAAACCAAGCCCTGCCCTGGCAGGGACTCCAGGATCCTGGTCTGTCCTGAGAGTCCCCAGGCCAGTTTGACTCCCTGCATTGCCTCTCCAGTGCTGCCTCAGAGCCATCCCCTTTTGGGACGGGTGAAGCCCTGGTTCAAGCACTGCAAGCTGATGTGGAAGACCCGGTTCAGCTCCCTGGATGAAAAATCCCTCTTGGTGGAGAGGGAGCAAAGAGTGGGGGCTGACAGCATTTCTGATCACTTTGCAAGTCTCCAATTTGCTGGCTACCCCCAAGCCTGCATCCCCTGCCCTATCTCCTCCATCTCTCCAACGAGAACAACTCCATCCCTGCTGAGCTGTAAATCCTTGTGAAGACTTGCTGGAAAAAGGGACTGGGGGTTTGCAGAGGAGGTCTGTGAAGAAAAGCTGGCTTCCCACTGGGGTGGAGAAGACATGGGCAGGTTGGAGGGAGGCCAGAGATTAGCAAGGATATGATGTCTCCCAGCAAGCTTGACCTGGGTTGGGTAACAGGCAACAGAAGGGGCTCGGGGAGACATGAGAGCAGCTCTCAAATATGCAAGAGGCAAATGCACAGGGGCGTTAATCTCTTCTCTGGATAGGGCAAGACAACTTGGGCTTAGCAAGAAAAATTCAGATGAGGAAAACATAACAGTCAGAGTCATAAAGTTAACTTGTTTCCAGGCCTAATTTTGACAAAGGAATGATTTGATCAAACACAGGAAGAAGAATCCTTCTGTTGTTTTGACCTGTTGCGTGTCAGTCCACTTAACGTGAAAACTCAGCTTGGATGAGCTTTTCTGTAGATGGACAAGGAATGGACTGGAGGAGAATTGGCCAAAAAGTGGGACAATTCATTGCATGTCTCTTCCCGAGCAGTGTCCATGCAGGTGCATGTCCCAGGGGCCTTTCCCTGTGTGCCCACCTCAAGCTTCCTTGCTGCCAACAGAGAGACACTTTCCAAGGCTGCTGACTCACTGAAATGGAAATGTTCTACCAAAAAATGCTGAGTTTGATAAAATTGCTAAGGGATCCTGCTGGCTCCCCTGACAGCTTGGCTCTGTGCCCTGCATTTGGAGTAGCTGACGGGAGGGAGCTTAGTCTTGGCAGCCAAAGAAATATGATGCTCAGGGCTCCCAGGGTGATGGCTCTGCTGAGGCTCCGGACAGGCTGTGCCAAGCCAGGGCACCCTGGTGGTGTCTTCAGCCCCATGTCCCCCAGCACTCTGCCTTGCAGCTGCCCCTGGTGCTTCTTGGGCCATGGTGTCTTCCATGGAACATGTCTGGTCTCAGACACCAAACTAACCTTTTTTTCTTCAAACATCTTGCATCCCACCTGCACCCCAGCACCTCTTTCCCTGAGAGAACACCCACCCAGAATGACAGTGGTAGTAATTTAGTCCCTGTCTTGCAAAAGACTAGCTCTTCTGACCAAAAATAGTAAATAAATTGAGATGGTTATTTGCCTTGTAGAGCCAGCCCAGGTAAGCACCACTTCCCACCACTTCTTGTTGCAGCTCCCTGTTTCATACCTGGCTGCATATGGTCCCTGCTAAAGGACCATAGGGGGGATCTGTCTCCTGAATGTTTGACGCAGATTTGAAGAAGTCCCTGGAGGCTTTCCTTTCCAATGAGCTGCTTCATCACGCTGATAAGCCAAAACTGCTCCTGTCAGCTGGGGGCTGAGAGCCAGGAGGTGGTATCCTTAACCTCTGCTGCTGAGAGGAGCCTGTGCCCTACACTCAGCTGCTCCTGGGTGAGCAGTGATGGGTGATGGATCCAGGGTTTCCTCTGGGACAAACTCTTGCTAGTGGGAGGTGGAGACAGGACAGCCCTTTTCATTCTGAGCCAGAAGCTGAAATCCAGCCTGCTCCAAACAATCCTTGGAGTAACTGGGAGTGCTGCAAATGGATCCTTGAAAGGGGTCTCAGCTTAATCCGTGATACCCCTGTAGCCAGGGCAGAGGGCCTTGGCTCTCCAGGAAGTTCCCTGAGAGCCACCAGGGTCACTGGGAAGGGGTGCAAACATCACTGCAGCAGGCTCCAAAAAGCCAAATCCCTGTGAGTTGCCTGGCTCCCACCATGCAGCATGGGAGCCAGAGGCTCCTTGCATCCCTCTGGGACATGTCTGCAGCTTGGAGCCCTCCCTGGAGGGCAGGGCTCCCAGGATGTGGGAATGCCCTCTCAGGAGCATTTTGCCCTGCAGTCATTACCAGCCTGTGGCTCCTCACTCTGTTTTGGCTTTTGGCAATCACAGTGTTTTGGGCAAGTGCTAAACATTAACTTAGATTTGTACTTAATAACTTGGTGGTGTGTTTGGAACTCAGTGCAGAGGGAGGGCACACCCTCAACCCCCTTCCCCTGGCCTTGCCGAAGGTTTAGGGAGGCCAAAGCAAGAGAGTCACTGAGTGCACACCTGTGCTTGGCTGATGGCATGGTCAGGGATCCACCAAGTCTTGTTTTCATCCACCAAAAAAATCTTTGCTTTCCACAATTACCATAACTAGGAGGACCTTGCTGATTTGAAAGCAGAGTGAAAAACCTTCTCAGCAGAAATCAAAGCCCCGGAGGGGACCGGTATGTACAGGAATGGCATTAACAACTAATCCCCTCTAATCCAAGATGACATCCTTATCACATGAGGGCATAAAATGTAATTAGACTTATATAGTGCTATCTCCAGACCACTAAGCAAATATTAACCAATCCATCTTCCCAGTGCCCCTGTGGGGACAGCCCAGTTGCCCTGGATGTGCCTAGAGGTGGGGAAACAGAGGCATGGGATGGTATACTATCAGGGTCCCTTTCAGGAGGCCTTGCAAACTGTGCATCCAGAAAAAAAAAATTAGCAAAGCAATTTACAGTCACTGGGAGATCTTTTGGGGACATGGAGCACATCTCCCTTCAAGGCTCCTGTCATCAAGGGGGTGGTGAGTTTCTGCTGTTTCTCTGTACTTCCAGGATCCCTCCACAGCTATTACACATCTGCAGGGAGTTAAAACACATGTTCAGACATGGGCCTCCTCTATTGTTGAAACATTTAGATTATATCCAACCATCCCTTCAGCACTGTTTGTGTTGGGGTTTGTTTTTTAACCTTATGTCCCAGGTTGCCCCTATCTCATGGATGCTGCAGAAGGCACCTTTGCCAGAGGGAGCCTGCCCTTCCCTTGGCTCTGAGGTTAACTGGCCCCGAGATGGGAATTGCAGCTGATGGTCCCTGCCTGTGTGGGGTGATGCCACTTCCCTTGGGACTAAACAGGCTTTGCAACCTGAACTGAGCACATCCCTTGGTGCCAAGGGCACCTGACAGTGGGCAGTGCCTCAGCCCTGCCTGCACAAGGCCTTTAAGTAGGCTGTGGTGTTTTTTCCTTTAAAGCCTGATTCCCTTGGAGCAGCAGGACCATTTGCAGCAGCGGGGGATGTGATCCTCTTATCGCTGCTGGTTAGCCTTGGGTGCCCTTGACAAAGAGCTGCTCATGATGGAGGAGGACACTTAAAAACAGCCACCATGTTTCTCAAGGCCTTGGGATAAGATAGTATTTCTTAGGCTGGCAATGCTCTCTGCTTTAAAAGTAGTTGGATGCAATTAAGTGTGAAGTACAAATTCCTTGACCGGTCTCTAAAATCAAAGACGCCCACAAAAAGGCCACTGGCATTTGGAGGACAGAAAATTGAATTGGGCCCTCTTTGGTGATGATGTTTCCTTGACTTGAGGACATCAGCCTTGAAGCTCTGTCCCAACACACACTTACCAGAGGGCCTGGGAAGAGCCGTGTAGTGCAGGGTGAGGAGAGAGAGTCCCTGTGTCCTCCAGGTGTGCCCCAGCTCTGGGTCACCTCTCCCTACTGAGAGTTGCTCCCACACCCTTCAGGAACCAGTCAGTGAATGTTGTGTTTTACTTTCCCTTGGGTTATTGGGAGGGAATGAAACAAAACAGTGAAAGTTAGGACTCATGGGTTTGTTTGCTTTATTAATAAGGTTCCAGATTTTCTGGAATAGAAAAGAAGATGCTGTATGCAGAAAATGTCAGCCAACTTTGTCAGGCACAAGGAGGGAAGGAATGCCATTGAGGCAGGAAGATGTGGAAGTGGTTCATGGAAAGCTGTTTAGACACAGGTCTCTTTGGAGTTGAAACTACACTATACCCTCAATGGAATTCACACCTCACTAGGCTGAGAGCAGAATCCGTCTGCAGCCCTCCCTTGGCTTCTTCCCTCCCTGCTCCCCACACTGTGCTGGCACCACTGCTCCACACTGGGACTCAGATCCAGGGACTGATCCAACTGAGAAGCAAACTGAAGACCAAAAAAAGGCAGTTTTTCCTCTCTTGAGGAAAGAACAATTCCCAGAGGGAGCTGCTTGCCTCCTGGCACTGCTGGTACAGGTGAGAGGAGAGGTACAGTGTGTCTTGCAGGTGGGTGGAAATGCATGGGGAGGCAGTGCAGCTCTCAGGGCAGGCTCATGCCAGAACCCACTAGGGACACCTCAGTTGCTGGAAAATGAGTGCCACAGCAGGTTTCTGCCTGCTGAGAAGCTGCTGCTAACTCTGTGTTTAGGGTGGCCAAAAGTCCCTGTGCTAAGAGGTTGCCTTCCAACCATGAGGCAGTTAAAACCCACAAATGCCCAAATGTTAGCATGCTGCAGAGTAGGGAGCAATCTTTGCCCTTTTAGAAAGCTCACCTGACACTTCTTTTATAGTGCTGCCAGTGAACTGCTGGAACACGCATGACTTGGCCAATGTGTCCTCTAAAAGCCATTGAAAATGTTCCCTTTCCTTGCCTGGGGGCCCCTGGCTCCAGAGTCGGAGAGTTTCCTCCCTCTGCTTCTGGAGCTCAGGCTGCTCAGATTAAATCATGTATTGAAAAATTCCATAGCAACTTCCGACCTCAATGAATAGCATATTCAAGGCCACTGGAAGGCTCTTGCGTTTGTGTAGTTCAATGGTTTTCAACCATTATTTTTACTTCCAGTAGAAATGGGAATCCCCCAAAAGTCGCAGCTGGCCAACTGTGTATATATAGCCAGCTGGCCTGTGAAGTGCAATCACTTTCCACAGGAGAGGAAATAACCCCAGGAGCAGCCTGGGCCCTTGCAGGGTCACTGGTTGAATCCTGCTGCAGCATGACCACCTCATCCAGGAGGAGCCATGGGATTGCATCTGCAGTTGCTGGCATCTAAAGCCAGGTGAGGGGCTGAAGAGGAAAACTCCTCTGGTCACTTTTATCCCTGCCCAGCTGTGTTGGGCTGGATCTGGCAGAGATACACCAGGCTGGATCCAGCAAACAAGGGATGACCTACAGCAAAGGACAGCCCACAGACTGAAACAAAGCCTCAGACCATCACAGGGGTGACAGCAGGAGAAGAAGTTACCTTTACTAAAAGCACACTTCTTTCCACTGAAAGGTCATATTCTGATTGTTCCCAACTCCCTGCTGCTGAGCTGGGATAACACCTGGTGTGCCACCCACAGCCTCCACCAAGAGACAACTCCCCATATTATCGTGTTACTTACTGTTTGATTACTAGATCTGGGCAGTTAGCAAGGTGCTCAAGGAGGCCATCCCTACCCTTTTGTAAATATTATCACAATGTGGCTTTTTTTTCTAGAATTCCCCATAGATTCCAAGTCGCTCTGTACACTACTACCAATGGTAAGGATGGTTCTTCAGTGTAGTTTATGCTTGGATTGCTGGATTAAAACCTCGCAGTTTTACTCACTGCTAAGGTTAGGACAGTCCAAACAAGAAACCTGCAGGAAGAAGAAGTCTAGAATAATTTATTTTGTGCTTTTGAAGAAAAAAGCATGGGAGGCAAGTATAATGATAAAATCAAAATGCTAGCCACTTCAAATAAATGGAAACTATTGAAAAGCAGCTATGATGGTTAGATATAAATCTGACTGCTTGACACTACAAAGTAGATAATGTCACTTTGGGTTTATTTTATTTATTTATCATGAAAATAACGATGCTGTCTCACCATTAACAATCTCCATGTCTGCTACTTCTCACACCAGGTGTTACGAGCTGGATGTTGCTGGATGCACTCAGCTTCCCCTCCAGTGTTACCACCTCACTTCTGTTTGTGTCAAGAAAAGACCCTGCCCAAGAGATGTTTATAAATTGTGACCAAGTTTCTTAACCTTGTTTTGATAAATGAAAGCAGATGTTTAGCAGGATTCATCTGATTCATCTCCAGTGTTTATAGCAATGGGATCTCATTGGCACAATCCAGGGAATTCAGGATGCTGTGCACTCTATCCTAAACAAATATTTATATTCAGTCAAATAAGGAAGGCAGAGCTACACTGAAACTACTATAGCCTTAGCCTATTTCACACTAGTATTTATATTTTTCATAGCTTTAGTCTATCTACAATAACCTGTCTTCAAGACCACAAATTTCTTTTACAATGGGCAACATGTATCTATAGCACAAGGCTCTTGATTGAATTATTCTGTGGTAACACAGTTGTTTAGATGATGCCTTATAAACAGACATGTCAGGAGTGGTTATTCCATTACCTGCTCAGGGTCAGCTTAGAGCAAATCCACATTGTATTTCAGTGGCAGGGGAACCCATGTCCTGGGATGAACCAGAAAAACTGTTTTAGGGACAGAGTAAAGTTGCATTTATATGAACATATGCAGAGATTGGGTAGTAATTTTGTGTCATCCTGGTTCTAGGGAGGGGAAGGAAGATGGTTTGTGTGTTAGACTTTTTAATCTCAGTTAATTGATTGCCAATTCACCTGAGGCAGCTAATGATTTGGGGAAGCTGATGGGACGTCTGTCTCAGGACATAATTATTCCTGTCATTCCTTCTTCAAGCTGAAACTAAATGTTGGTTAATTGGCACTGACTGATTAAAGTAGAACAATAGAAAAAACTTCCTCTGAAAGTCTGCACTTGTCTTTGCTATGAAATACAGCAGTGAGTGTCTAGCCTGAGACAAAATCCTACTGAAGACAACAGTTTCTGCTTGGTACAGTGAACTTTGGTTATATCCTTGGTATGTGTTGTCTCTTTAGTCCAACAGCTGTTCCACAATCAAACATAGAGGAGGCAAGAGACAGGTTGTTTTTGCCATGCTGTAGCCAGCAGTACTGAATACTGCACATCTGAACTGCTGCTGACCTCCCTCAACTACATCATGGGAAAAGCTAAAGTAATGGCCCCCAGGAGGGCTGTGCAGTGAGGTTAGTTATTGCTCTATGAAAACAAACCCACAAGCCTTCTTTGGCAAGTGAAGATGCAGCAGTTCTGTGCTTTGGTGGCTGGGATTGTTCCATTTGAGGGTATTCATTACTGTTCGTGCCCTCAGATGCTATCCCATTCCTCTCTGGGAAGTCTTTACCCACAGCACAAGGGTACCTCAGTGGGCAGGTGATTTGTGTATTAAAGAGACTTGAAATTGGTGATTTGTCTTAAAAAATTTGGAAACAACAGAGTCTTAAACCAATGCCCTGGGTTCTGTGGCAATGTGCCAAAATTGTCACATTTCTATTGGTCTCACTAACATTATTGTAAAGTCATATCAATATACCCACTGTTACGTGGAAAATGAAGTCTCTAGGTTAGATATTCAGATATTAGAAAAACATTCTTCACCCAGAGGATGACTGGGTACTGGAACAGGATTCCCAGGGAAGTGGTCACAGCACTGAACCTGACAGAGCTCAAGAAGTGTTTGGATAATGTCCCCAGGCACATGGTGGGACTTCTGGGGTATCCTGGGCAGGGACAGAAGCTGGACCCAATGATCCTTGTGGGTCCCTTCCAACTCAGGATATTCTGTGATTCTTCTTCCACCTGCACGTTTTTGACATTTCTCTGTAACTCTGCTACTTTTTGTCAAAAAAATTTTAAGTTTATCCCTGGATGTACAAGAAGAAAGTGAAGTCACAGACTTCAGTACTGCGTATCCCACCTTGACAGAGATGGCTTCTCCCTGCCCCTGCTGAATGGCTGCTAAGGAGAGCTAGACTGGGACTCATTGCCCTGGGATTTATTCACACATCCATCACTGTCTTGGTGATGTCAGTTTGCCCTTAAGTTTCCTGCAATGTAAGGTGACTTGCTCATTACCTAATGGTGTTGGGATATTTGCATGTGTAACGTGCATCCACACGCTGTGCCATCGTATGAAGTTAATAAAAATTTATTAACTCGTTAATACAAATGTGTTAACTTGCCCCACAGGACTTGCAGAGACAAGAGATGACACCTCATATAAGCAGAAAATCTGGGATATCCTGGGGGAGAAAGGAATATTGAGGAAATAAATGCATTTGTAACTAGCAGTAGAGATCACCCTCCACTCACCTCACCTTGCCTTACCTTACCTTGCAGGGAACTTGGGAGGCTTCATTATTTGACTTGGGAATTGCTGTGCAAACAAAATAAAAAAGAGTCTTAGAATTTGTTTATAAAAATAAAGGGAAAAACATGTTATTAGGATAATT
The DNA here is from genome assembly GCA_013390045.1 of Picathartes gymnocephalus. Taxonomy (NCBI): domain Eukaryota; kingdom Metazoa; phylum Chordata; class Aves; order Passeriformes; family Picathartidae; genus Picathartes; species Picathartes gymnocephalus. The sequence goes on along the minus strand of WEKY01019285.1, from coordinate 341,073 downwards.
GTACAAATTACTGTCATTGCAAAATTGCTTTTATGTGCGAATATTCCAGTTGGGAATAATTACAGTCAGACTACATGTAGCTAATAAAAGAAAACCACACTCCCTCTTCCAGTCTATCTTCTTCTTAGTTACAAATTTGTTGTGTGAATCATCTAACGAGAGAATTTCTATAAGAAAAACCTCATTTGATGGTAGCTTTACTTTGAAGCAAAGAGCAAACATTATTCTAATAATAATGATAATAATGGCCAATGTTTTCTTGTATTTTGAGTTTTTAAACATAGTGTTTGTGTAGGACTAGTGATCTTGTAGCTGTAAGTTGTGATTCTCTGAGGTACTAAGCATTCTCTGAGGGACTACTGAAAGGTGTTTTGAGTACATGAAGGATCTTGAATTGTTTTCCTCTCAAGGAATTGAAAATGCCTCTAAAGTGTTTCAGGGGAAATGAAAGACTGTAATGTATGCCATGCTTTGTGCTGTCCTAAACAGATAAATGCCCTGGGGTGGAACATTTGACTCTTTTCTACGTGCTCAACTGTGTCTAATAATTATCCTGGAATTATTTCATGTCTGAAGAGTTTACATTGGAGAGGATGTGGCTACTTGACACTATTACTTTGACAGCTCCAGATTATAATAAAGCCTTTCCTCTAGAGTTAAAAATAACCAGTTTTCTGGTTAACTGGCTTTTGCATAGAAATCTCACTGGGACAGGAGTAGTATGTTCTACTGCATGCAGTAGAACAGCATGCAGATCTTTTACCGTGAATCTCTTCATGAAGTGGGAAGCTGTGGACATCCCACAAGTGCTAAGGCATTACATGTGTGGTAAAGACCTGGATATTGCCTTAAGCAGGAAGGGGATTGTGGTACATGTACTCTAAAACCTGTGTCAGGACCAATCCCTTGCAGGATTTCACAGACTTGTGGAAATGTTGGTGGGAAGTGACCTCTGAATGCCTCTAATCTAAACTCCACCCAAAACAGGGCTGGAGCCTACACTGGATTGCATCAACCATGTCTCTGTTGCTGCTGTCTTGAACACCTCCAAGGATGAAGACACCATGGCCTGTCTGGTAGCTTGTTCCAGTCCTCCGGTAAAGAAGTTATTGTTAAAGCTCAGTCTAATCTCTGACTGACAGCTTGTGGACATTGCCTTGATCACTGCTGCTAATGAGAACCGCTTGACTTCATCACCTTTTTTAATGCCTTTGCATAATGGGCTGCTATTAGGACCTGTCTTGACCTTATCATCCTCAGACCCAGTGAGCCTAATGCCTTCAAGCTCTTCTCACAGGAGAGGTGCTCTGTGCCCTGAGTGTCTCAGCAGTTCACACGCTGGATCCTGTCCAAATTCTCCACCTTGAACAGGAGGCTCAAAGAGGTGCATTTCCACCAACACCAAGGAGAAGGGACCATAGCTTTCCTTGATCTCATGCATTACAAGGAATGGTTTGCCACATTTGTGGCAAGAGGGAGCTGTTGTTTTGTACTTAGTCTTTCAGGATAACACTTGGGTCCTCCTCAGTAGGGCTGCTCTGCAGTCAGTTGGTTCCCAGCCTGAACTGATGCATGGGGTTATTCCAGCTTGGTGCAGTGCTTTGCATGGCTCTGCAAAACTCAGTGAGGCTTCTCTTGGCCTCAAGTTTCCCAAGGTCCCGCTGAACAAAGCACTGGTGCTCAGTATGCCAACCACCCCACCCAGTTTGGTGGTGCCTGCAAATCTCCAGAGGGAGTCTTCTGCCTGTTATTCAGGCTTTTAGGACTCCTTTTTCACAAGTAGAGAGGACACAGCCTTGGTCTGTGGGATCTATGCACTAGACATCCTCTGGCAGCTCTTCTGCTTTCCCACACCCACCCCTGGCAAAGCTGGCTGAAGCAGTCAGTTCCTGCTGCAGACCAGCTCCTGGCCTCTCCTTTCCCTGCTCTCCTCTCCCTGCATGAGCTGACACCAGTGTTTGGGGCAGGGTGGCAGACCAGGCTGGTGGGCGGATGTGGGATACACTCAGCCATCACAGGTATTTTTGGCCCAGCTACAATTTTTCAGCTTTGAAGCAAAGCTTCCTCGGGCAGCAGAGCCGTGAGGAGAGCTGGGCTGTTGTCAGCTCTGAGTGATGATGCTCCACCTCCTCTCACGGTTCCCCACGAAGCACCAGGCAGTGACAGTCCCCCCTGCTCTGCCACCCTGGTGTGTGTGAGGGTGTGATGTTTTCACGCTGCTCTGGCCAGGACAGGAGCGCAGCACAGACAGTGACCTTGGGCAGAGGGACCCTAACTAACCCCCAGTCATGTTCTGGGCACAGCTGTTTGCAGAATCAGTGTCTGCTGCTGGCCAAGAAGTACGACTTTTTTTCTGCTGTTGTTCTTTCTTTTCTTTTCTTTTCTTTTCTTTTCTTTTCTTTTCTTTTCTTTTCTTTTCTTTTCTTTTCTTTTCTTTTCTTTTCTTTTCTTTTCTTTTCTTTTCTTTTCTTTTCTTTNCCTTTCCTTTCCTTTCCTTTCCTTTCCTTTCCTTTCCTTTCCTTTCCTTTCCTTTCCTTTCCTTTCCTTTCCTTTCCTTTCCTTTCCTTTCCTTTCCTTTCCTTTCCTTTCCTTTCCTTTCCTTTCCTTTCCTTTCCTTTCCTTTCCTTTCCTTTCCTTTCCTTTCCTTTCCTTTCCTTTCCTTTCCTTTCCTTTCCTTTCCTTTCCTTTCCTTTCCTTTCCTTTCCTTTCCTTTCCTTTCCTTTCCTTTCCTTTCCTTTCCTTTCCTTTCCTTTCCTTTCCTTTCCTTTCCTTTCCTTTCCTTTCCTTTCCTTTCCTTTCCTTTCCTTTCCTTTCCTTTCCTTTCCTTTCCTTTCCTTTCCTTTCCTTTCCTTTCCTTTCCTTTCCTTTCCTTTCCTTTCCTTTCCTTTTTTTTTTTTTTTCTTTTAAGTCATGTGCTGCTTTCCTACTCATGCTGTTGGCTCTGGAGGTCTCTCTTTCAGCAATGTAAATACGGCTACTGTAAGTCCCCACGATTGCAGCCTGTAGCTCACAATGAGGCAGCTAATGCCAATAGATGTATAATGAACATTTAAAAACCATTTATTTTGTCATCCAATCATCCATTTTCCTCATTGTGTAAATATTTTTTTTGTTTCCACAACAAAATTACTTTAAAAGAAATGTTCACCAGGAAGAAAGAAAATTTTGATTCTGGTGATAAAATCAGGACAGTCAAAATGATTAATATGACATTGGGGAGAGCTCGCAAATGAGGCTTAATTTCTGCAGCAAAAAGACCTCGTGGATACATCAGTGCTATGTTGTGCCTGGAAATTTAGTGGCAGCTGGAAATTTGATGGTGACCTCTGATAAGTAAGAAAATGGTGAGGGTTTTAATGAATGACTTGAATAAGAAAATAAGCCAGTCTGTGTATTGGTATTCTTCCTGATATTTGTTTTGCTATTAAGTTCAGTTAATGTGGTTCTCATTGTGTCAGAATGATTGTGTTGACAGCAAATCACGACATATGAGCATCGGGGCAATTTGACTGTCAGGGAAGGGGACACATTGCTTCACACTCACGAGGTAGAACAGGGAGGTGACTGTAATAAGATGGCATTTGGAAGCCTTTGGCAGGAGACATCAGAGATTGTAAAGATAGAAAAAATCCTGGTGAGCTTCTTTGCTCTCCTCTGTCAATCTGGTCACAGGACCCAAACGAATTCCTTTCTGTTCCACTTTCTTTTTTTTTTTTTTTTTTTTTTAAACTTTTTTTTTTTTTTTAAAGTCTGTTATTATATCTAGAAAATGGGAATGGTGGGAGGTGGCTTTAACCACAAAGTTTGGAAAAGCTACACTCATGGTTGATTACATTCATTGCAGTCTGTTCTTAGCCTTGCTTTATTAACTTGCAGTGTTTATTCTGTGGCTCTTGTATCTTTGTTGTGAGGTTTAGGAGCATTTTTTATGAAATGTTGATTTTCCATGAGTATTTATAGACTATGTTTGAGTCACCTGTTAATCTTCCTCTTGTAAAACCAAAATAAGCTCTGTGTTTCTGTCAGTATAATGCACACTTTCAAGACCTTGTTCATTCTCAGTTTTTCCAGTTCAGTGTCCTCCTTCTTGGCTGTAACACCCCCACTAGGTTCATACTCCTGGTGGTAGCCACTGCCCAGAGCTTCTGTTCACTAGAGGGCAATGGGAACCCATCTAGGCTGGTTTCCATCTGAAAAGTGGACCACCATGGAATAGATGAGGAGACCTTGAGGGTCAGTGGGCTACCTGTGAGAACCTGTACCTGCCACTGGAAGCAGTCCCAAACCCTGTCAAAGGCAAAGCAATGGTTTTTTATTTAGAGCAATAAGGGCTGTATAAAAGCTGTTCCCTTCTTCATTCATAATACTGCAGTTGATCAAAACCTCAGGTTTCCAGTCTTTTCTAGTTTCTGGTGCCTTCAGTGTTTTTCAGGGAAAGTTGAGCAAATTAGCCAGTCACAGCCCAGTCACTTTTCTTGGTTATCTTGCAGAGCTTTCTTCAATATAACTCCCCTAAGGATCCCTAAGTTGAAGGCTGGAAACCTGTGAGCTAAAATACACAGAAAGGCAACACAAAAGGCACGTGCTGACTATTTTTTCTAACAGCATATTCAGTAAGTCTCTGCAACTCATTTCAGATCCCTTCGGTTCATACAGATTCTATGGTCTGTGCATCAGGAGGGAGGTGGAGTAATCCCTGAATAGCCTTGACTAATGCCATAATGAACCAATGGCAGATTCTGGAAGCTCTTTGATACAGTATAATGTTCACCCTGATCCTTTAAGTTCATCCGGGGTTTTCTGAACACAAAATTGCTAAACTGATACAGAACATCCTGTTAGACTTCCCAGAAGCAACTCAGATGTTTGTGATGGAAGTCATAAAGGTATCAAGATGCTTTGTTTCTTTCCAGTTTCGTGTGAGTTAACTCTTTCACTTCTTTTACAAATCTGAAGCCATTCTATAGTCTTATAATGCTCACATCCCTTTAGTTCCTTGGCTAATGGGAACACTGTTCTTCCAGAGCAGAAAGGGAACTGAATATGTGACTGTGTCTCAGTCACTTCACTGCAAATTCGACTAGTTTGGTTCCAGGTGCTGAAAAGCTGATCAAAACCTCTTGACTCTCCAGTGAAGCAGATGAAAGATGTTTCCCACTCAGTGCTTAGCTAGAGGGATTGCAATGAACAATGAAGCAGCAGAATGAACTTTTGGACTGAACTCACTGGCACACTACTTGGGTTTCCAGGTACAAACATCCACAGGGAAAGATACTTATTTTTTAAATACCTTTTTTCAACACAAAAAGTACCCCAAGGTCCCTTAATAGCATTACTTCAAATAGAAAAATCCATCAAACAAAATATTCGATCAATTCCTTTTAATCATATGATCAAAGTATTTTACCATGGCAAATTGAGAAAGCATCTAAAATGAGAGATTAAAAGCAATCAGCACAGCAAAGAAATTACTTTGATTTGGGAGGGAGTAGGGGAGTAAAGGGAGGTTTGGGTGACAAAGCTGTGGTGGAGAAGACTTCTTCACTGAGGGGTTGTGCTAAGACAAGAGGAAGAGCAGATGCTGGGAGCCCCAGAGGGGAGCAGAGGATGATTTGGCCTATGTGATGTGGTGGGTTCTGAAGATCAGGAGAAGGTATTTGATGCTGGTACAAACTCCTGCACTGGGAAAAGAGCAGCAGTTAGACCAGAAAATGTCTAAGATTTCTTCCAGGAGAGGTAGACAAGGAACAAAGAAGTATTTTTCTTCATCAGATTTGGCTTAGAAAGGAATGGGAAGGACAGGAACATTTAGAAGACAGAGCTGCTGCCAGAGTCTCTGTAAAATTAATTAGTAGATTTCACTTATTTTCTACATTCATCAACAGGCCAGAGAGGAAATGAGTGGGATTATTTTAAAGTAATTTTCACTCCAACATATGTACTTTCTAGAAAGATAGTAAAGAAAATAAATCATGCCAGGCTTGATGGGATCCTTTGTTTCATAGAGTGTGGCAATTTACTTCAACATTGGACTTCATATTTCCCCAGTAAGTGCAGCAAACTACTTAAACTGTGGAAGGATATTTACTGTTTAGAGAAGTTCTTGGACAGCTCAGCAAACTTTGTCTTGTTTCTCTGTCCAAGAGCTATATATAGTCTTTGCTTAACCAACGTCTCGGATGCTGTGTGAGCAGAGCTAAATATTTTCAAGAGTATAAAAAAGATAAGTCTTTGCTTTATTAGAACCAGTATTTGTCTAACTGTAGTAACCGAGGATATCATAAAGGCACATTGATTTGTGCCATTTCTTAGTCTGAAATTAACAGAGACAAGCAGATATAAGCAGCGCATCTTAAAAACTTTCAGAAACATTACATCTCTATAAAGCTGCTTAGTTACCTTTCAGGCTTCCTTGTTCTTTACTTCAAGATATAAAAAAACAGTGCCCACAGTTATACTGCATCCGAGTCTATTTGGGTAGACTATTGGGGTAGGTCTATTGGCCTATAATCTATAAATGCTATGACAATAGCAATAGTCTATAATCATGGCAAGAGAATAGAAAATTCATCTGTCTGAAAAAACTCATCTGACAGTGAAATCTGACAGTGAATGCCAACAGCTACCCTGAGTAAAATGCCTTTTTCTCAGCTAAAATTTGACCAGGAACCTCAGGGATAGGAAGCCCTATCCTGAAAAACTGATTGAAAGGTGTTTAATGGCTCAGAGTAATTAAGGGTCTGTTTCCATTTCTGCTGGTGGATAGACAATAGGAAATGACCAAATGGAGAGCCCCTCTATCCTTGTGTTCCCCCTCTCCAAACTGTGAGACCAGGGAAGGATTGGTGGGTCAGGAAGGTGCCTTGAGAGCAGGGGGTTAGGAAAATGACAACTATGGACAGCTTTGTGGGTGAGGATCAGGATCTGCAACTTCAAGTGGAAAAGAAACGGATTTCTCCATACTGTGGGGAGGGGGGAGTTGAGACAGAAAAGGCAGGAGGATTTTGAATGGGTTAGGGGTGAGTTTAGTCTCTGACAGTTCTCTTGTCCATGCACCTCCCCTGGCAAACTTTGCCTCCTGCTCTCTCACTTGGAAAATACCCTCTGACACAAAGGTCGCATTAACATGAGGCACAGGGCAGTGTATGAGACAGCACTGAGCTAAGGCCATCAGCTGTTATTCCTCTAAAGAAAACAGGGACCACAGAGGAACCTGAGCAGGGCTTTCACACTGGTGTCGGATGGAGCGGCTCGGTTTAACACACAGACAGGTCAGGGGCCAGGCGGCACCTCGAGCACAGCCGGCGATCGCCCTGGGCCGCCCTGAGGATGCCATGCCCCCGGCCCTCCCCCCCACAGCCCCTCACGGCCCGCTCGGGGCCAGGCCCTTCCCTCGAGGCCGGCGCTCCGCCCCGGGGCTGCGCGGCCCGTGCCCGCCGGGGGCCGGGGCTGGCGCTNGAGCCATAAAAGCGCCGGGAGCCGCCGGGGCCGAGGCTCCCGCTGGCGGCAGGCGTGCGGGGCTCCCGTGGGGTGGGCAGCGCGGCCGCCGCTCCGCAGCGCAGGGACCGCTGTCGGCCGCCCCCAAGATGCTGTTTTGGCACACGCAGCCGGAGCATTACAACCAGCACTCGACCGGCAGCTACCTGCGGTGAGTCCCGGGCGGCGGCAGCCCTGGCACGGGGTGGATGTTCGGTCAGTGCCCCGATCCCCGGCGGCACTCCCGGGGTCCCGCCGCGCCGCTCCCTCTATCTGAGAGAACATTGTCCTTTTTTGCTTTCTCTTTTGCCTTCTTTATTTTTTTAGCGCCTCATTATACAGCTCTCTACAGCGTTGCTTTATTGCTTGTGCCGGGTTTCCTCTTCTCCGGGCTGGGGTAGCGCAGCTCCAAGGGAGGAGGTGCGGCAGCGGCGGAGCGCTGTCAAAAGTCTGCCAAAACGCCTGTTGGCAAATTGAGAAGGCGCCCAGTTATCTGGGGATGGAATTTCTTTCTCTGGTTTTCGGGACGATGTGTGAAAGGCGCAGAATTTCTGAACTTGCCTAAACCAGCTTTTTCCTGCCTCCGCACAGTTGCGTTTAATTAAATGTGCCTAATTTAAGTACAAGGGCTGCTAAACAATAGTTTGTGACATGTGTAGCACAAACCCGTGTTTCCTCCCTCCAAACGATGTCAGAGCAAGCAACTTTGGGAGTTCCCTTTTCGCTGGGTGCTTGTGAATTATGTTTTCTGAAGATGTAAAACTCAGCCGTCAGCTGGTGTCGATTGCTGGAGTGGGATTTTGCTGAATTGTGGCAGTGGAGAACCTGGCTGTGGCCCAAGGACCCTGACTTTCAAATGTACCCCCAAATAACCACTCTTTAAAGAACATTGAGTTTGTCTGGGGAAGCACTTCGAACGCAGATAATGCTTCCCTTTCAAGGAGACACGCTATCTTGACTATTCCTGCTGCCTGTCAGTGTACTTGCAAAGGAATTTTGTTTTGGACTAAATAATAATCTCCCATTATCAAATGGTACAATACTGGGAGATTCTTGTCTTCTGGCAGCTTTTCTGCTTCTTCGTACAAGATTATTCATCTCCTTCCTTTGTGTCAGTAACTCAGTTTCACAACATGTGCGTGGCAAAAGTCTTGTTCTCTCTTGCTTTGCACTTGCAAATCTGATTAGTTGAGGACAGTGAAAATGGTAGTAGTAGAGGAGCATCAGCATTGGTGCTTGTGCATATTCTCCATTAGAGAGTGTTTGTGGTGCTCAGATTGCTTCGTTAACTCCATAGATTTGGAGCAGGAGTGCTACAAGATCGTCAGGTCTGGGTCAGGCTTCAGTCCACAATTTAAATTCCGTTTAATGGGCCAGAAAACACATTATCTTATTTTTGCTGGCTTGATGCTAGCTGGGGGATAAAGGATACCTGTTCTGTCAGGAAGGCTGCTAGTATGGAGGTGACCTGTTGATGTTTTAGGAACAAACTTCAGCTTTAGTGAGTATCTGCCTGTGTGATCGTGGTGAGTTTGATCTAGGATTAAAATCCCTGCAACCACTTTTATGGCAAAAATGCCCTCAGGTGTTTCAGGGAAGGTTGGTTGAACAAAACTCTTGGTTTTTTATGCAGAGATGGCTAATTCTGGCCTATTCACTTTCCATGAAAATGTGTCAAGACGTGCATTTTTAACAGGGGCATTTTTCTGCTGAGCAATGCCTTTCTGAAGGCTTTCCATACCCCCTTGTAGTGACTGTACAAGAAACTGAAATAGTACAATATTTGAAGTTGCTGTAAGAAAAGTTTGTGTAAATTATACTTTGCAGAGATCAAGAGCTTTCTGTGTATCTGAGACATCTGTGTAAATTCTGCTGTACCTCAGTGGTATTTGTAGCTAGGGCAAGATGATACTACAGAAAAATCTTTGTAAATTTTCATTCATTTTTTATGAAAACCCAGTACGTGTTTTACTCTCTGTTCTAATAGCTGATTGAACTCTCAAATAACTTTCTCTCCTCCCAGGTATGCAAACTAACTGTTATTTAAGACCAGAACTATAAATCTTTAGCATAAGGGTGAAACTTGGGAGAGTTTTAAGGAGTTTGACTTTTTTTTTTTTTTTTTTTTAAGAATAGGAACTGTTGTAAAAGCCTGTTTTTCCCTAAACTTGATCTGCAGCTCTTGAGCGAAGAGTTGTGCGAATAAGTGTTGCGATGGCTTATGTACTTATAACTTAAAAATTCTTTTGACCTCATTCTAAGTCCCAAACACTTGTAATAAGGTCGAATGTTTAAGAAGGTTTTGACCCAAAGCAATTAAACCACAGGCCATTAGTTCAAATGCTCTAGGAATAAAACTGTGATTAACTTGTGTGGCTTTAATATGGTGCAGCTTTTCAGAAACCAAGTCATGGATTCCTCCATGCTTGGAATCTTAAGCGATCAGACAGCTGTGCTGGCAGGTGTAGGGGTGCAAAGAGCTTGATGTGAAATATGGTATTTAAATTTTGACTTCCCCTTGCCTGTATTTCTCAGCTGTTTCAGGTGAATATGTGTACAAATTCCTCACCCCTAACTGTTGAACCCAGACTGGATTTTGTGCACTATTTCTGCCGAACTGTAGAAGTTTTCGGGCGCTGGAGTCTGTGACCTGTTCTCATCTGTAAAGCCACAGGCATTCCGAGAGCATTGTGCAGATGAGCGGGTTAAGAGCAAATGTTGGCATCCGGGCTGAGTGAGATGACTCCGGAGCAGTATCAGATCCCGCATATGTGTGGAGCAATGCTATCTATTTCAGAAATCTACTGCAGGCATTTCTGTCACTTCATTACTGTAGTAAATCATCACTAAGGAAAAAAACGCTTCTCTGTGGCAGCAGTTAGGCAAGAGCTGTGATTATGTCAGTAATGCCAGGAAGCAAATGAGGCTGGATGCCTTCGAGTGGGTGATAATACTGAGGGCGTGGGGTTGGAAGAGAGAATGGAAACAGAGATGGGGTGTTTCTTTTCTCCTGTCTGCATCTGAAATGGCACAATTTGCTCTCTTTCACTGATTTCCTGTACATAGGAGTACCTGTGTTTGAACCAGGCACTTGAGCAGTTTACTCTAAACTGCTGCACTGTTTCACTGATGACCTGGGTAGCCTTCAAGGTTGTAAGTGCTATGAGTGGATCATTAACTGAACAGGCAAGGAAGAAATTCTTAATGCTCTTTCAGAGTGCATGCCTGTACGTGCTGGATGGTTTTTCTTAAAGCATTTTGTCTATGGGATTGTCAAAGGAGCAGAACTGCAGCCTGTGTAAAGGGAATCTCAAGTCTTCACACATCTGGAAGAAACAGAGGAGAAACAGAATTACTCATTCTGAATTCTCACCGTGTTCAGTATAATCCTCCTAATTTGGAAGGGTATTAGTGTTTTAAATAGGTGGATACAATGATCAGCAGTGTTAGTGGCATAGGAAAGGCTAGTGCAGTTCTTCAGTGAAAGACAGGCTGAGATATGGATGCTTATTCCTTACATCTCATTTTGTACTAATCAACTGATCATTTGTTGAGCTCTCAGAGCCTTGCTAATACCAGTTTGCTTGGGGATTAGTGTGGGTTGGGATCAGCCTGGGACTAAATCAGCAGGCAGGTCAGTATCAACATTGTGTAAAGAAGTGGGAGCAGGGGCTGTGCAGCTCCTAGTGAAGCTGCTCCCACGCAGCTGTGTGTACATTTACGAAGGTAGCTCAGTGCTGACTTAAGAGCTGTGTGATTCCTTCAGACCAGGTTTATTAGAATGCAGGGAGATCTTATGACTCAATTAATCCAGCAGTTCATGCCATCGTTTACCTGAACATCTCCTTTCTACACCAGAGCTGTGTCTGTTTCTCACCTGTGGCTGCTACTTGAAGACATTTTACTAATCTGACATTCAGCTGTCAAAGTGCCCTTTCTTGCTTTTTTTTTTCTGAAAGGCTTTCATCTGAGAACTCTTAATCAAATGTACATCCACAAGGATGAAGAATCTATATTTGATTTCTTTTTCCTCATCAAGAAGACTGCTTAACTGAAAAGTAAATCTGATTTATTTCTTAAAAACTTACATTAATTCTCAGACTCTATTTTGCCAGTGCTGTGTTCTGTGTGCAGTGCTGATATCCTAGAGGTAGAAGCTGCCTGGTTACATTAAACAGGCCAAATTCTTCCTCCTTTTGCCATTTTAACCCGATATTTCTCCTGACACCACCCCTGTTATCTCAGATCATGAGAACCAAATGCAGATTGAGGCTAGGATAGTCCATAAACTCTTTGCAACTGACTGTGTATAAATTGTACGTTGCAGAGATGTCCTTGCGCTGCCCATCTTCAAGCAGGAAGAACCACAGCTGTCTCCTGAGAACGATGCCAAACTGCCACCCTTTCAGTACGTCCTCTGCACAGCCACCTCACCTGCCGTGAAACTGCACGAAGAAACTCTGACCTACCTCAACCAAGGTAGGGTTTTTGCAGTACGCTGAAGGAGAAGATATTTCTTGGGAACAATTCATGAGATTTAATCCCATACTTTGGAGGGCAGCGGGATGGGAAAAGAGGGATAGAAGTGTGGAGGGGGGTGGAGGAAAGGAGGAATATTTAATTTCCCACATTTAGATGCCAGTTTATCAACTATTTTAAAATAATGAAGTACCACTGATTTAACCGTTGACTTAAAGCAGTGTTATAGCATGCACAGTTCCCTGTGGCAAAGTACTGGCTTGTTCTCAGCTTAAACTGCAGCCTCCTGCCCTCATCTCACAAGGCCAGACTGATGAAGCAGATGGGCCGACTTGGACTGGGGAGGGCTCTTAACACTGCAAGTCCGGTGGCACTGCTGGAGGGCATAGCCAGAGGGTGAATTAGCCGGTATCCAAGGGCTAGCCTGAGGTCTGGGCAGAGTGACATCTCTCCTACAGGCAGGCTGGTGTGGCTGTGCTCAGTGCCTAACTTCACAAGTTGCCAGGGTTCAGTGCAGCAAGGTCCTCTATAGCCGACCTCACAGACTAATTCGCACTCCTGGATAAACAAACACTGTGCTCCTCTGTGTTCTTCTCTTTTCCCCCCTTTGGCAGCATTTGTGCAGACAGATCTGTGGTTGGTGTTTGGCTGTCACTTTGCAGCACCTCCTGTGCGTGGATCAGACCTTTCCATGCACAGATTATGCTAAAACAGACTTATGCTCAGTTTCTGCCAGGCAGTAAAAAAGGGCCTGACCACAAGCTGAAGGCTGTCTGCCCTCTTACTGAGATCCTCTCCTGCCTCAGCATACTGCCTCTGCTCTTTAGCTTCATGCACTGAGTAGGATGCTTATTTGGCTGCCTCCCTGGATAGGTTTCTCTCAATGCTGGTATAAACCAGAGCCCTGACCTCCCTTGGACTCTGACCTCAGGTGCAGCTGGCTGCTGGATCTGTATTGGTGGCTGGTAGACCCATAGAATCCCCAGAGAAAGATCAGTGAATTACTGCAGGCTCTACCCAAGGAACCAGGTATTTCCTGTCACATAAGCTGGCACTGTTGTGTCTCAGGATCAAAAGATGCTTGGGATATGTGACTGTGTCATCTCAGTTTATTCATCTAAACACAGCAGATCCCAGGAGGTGATAATGGGGTGTATCAATTGTGAGATGGAGATGAATCTTCCTATGAAACACAGTTATTTCCTATATTGGAATAAAAGATGTTTTTTTTAAATGAAAATCTGTTGACAGCCAAATATTTTAGCATACATGAAGCAGTACCTTAGCAGAGAAAAAGTTAGACAACTCTTAACACAATAAAAACTGTGTGACTGAAGCAGTCCACGTTTTCCTTTGCAAAGTAAGACTGTTACCGCCTTTTAGCTAGATCGGGTTGTGTCAGCCTTTGTCCTGCTTACTATTGCAAGGAGTTGTCCTCTGCTACGTCTTGACACTGCTTTCTGCTTCCTTGGCATTTCTTTGATATCCTCTGTCTTTCATCCCTCAAGGTGGGATGTGTCTTTGCAGAATGCACCCTGAAGAGCATGAAGCTGGGCAGGCTGGGAGGAACAAAGTAGGGATGTGGCTGGCAGGAGCTGTGCAGATTGGCTGAATTGGGAAACTGGGGGATTTTAGTTTCTGTTAGAGGGCTATTGATGAGAACATTGCCATGGGTTAAAAAGGGATGAGGATTTAAAGGCTCTGTCAGAAAATTAATCCCCTTAGTAGACTTGTGTTCTGTGAGCTTGAGGAGGTACATGAAGGGAACCTCAATGTAACTGAGATTTCTGGAACCGATACCTGTGGCATGGCAGAAGAACTGGCTAACTCCAAAGCACTGTGACCCAGCTGCCCTGCCACAGCCGTCTCGTGAAGTAGTTTAAGACCATTCCCTACACCTTATCAGCTTGTGCAGGCTGTAAGCAAAGGGACACCTCCTGCACCTTAACCTCTCTCTGTGTTTATCATGGATTGGCCAAGCACTGTTACATAAAACTTCCCTTCTTGAGTGTTGTGATGGATTATTTTAGCAAATGGGTAACTTCATAGATGAATGTCTGTCTGCCCTGCCTGTGTGTCAGTCATGGCTGGCTTGTAGTAAGACAGATACAAAGACACAGTGTCTGTCCCAGCACCAACAAAGCAACTCACATCCAGTGTGGTTACTTTCCCAAATTGTGCATAAAGGGTTTGGGGTTTTCTGCTTGCTGTGTGAATCTTGCCACTTGCTATTCAAATGTTCCGTCTCAAATTTAACTCTTCACCACTCGGTAACTGACCTTTTGTCACTGTGGAGCAGCTCTGCCTCCTGCCCTGAAACACATTCTCCACATGTGACTGGTTCAGTGGTGGTCAGTGGACCAGCTCAGGAATGTCCATATGCAGAACTGCATGGAAGAAAGCTCTGTCAGACCTGACCTAAGGGCTATGGAAAGCTGGAAGCATGGGGTAGCGAATTGCAGGCCAAGTTACATAGCAGAGATAGAAGAGGAATCAGTGGAGAGTTTCATGTGAGATCTGAAAGGATTTAATATGGGCTAGGAAGGAGGACTGTCCAGTGACTGTGTTTGTGTACAGGTGGGAAAGGACTCCAGTCTTGTGGAGCATAATGGCTCCTTTTGACCCTTCCTTCTTGCAGGGTAGACCCAGAGGGATGGTCAGTCGTGTTGAGGAGGAAGAGGTCTTTGGCCTGGACTCTCCCCAAGGATGAAGGCTGAGAGGACTCTGGACCTGGAAACCAGAGACCAGAATTTCAACAAGGGGCAGGGGAAGTGTTTGTGAGGGAGCCATAACAGAGTGAGCTTAGCTGTTGACTTGGGGACATTCAGCAGTGGCAGAGTCCCAAGTTTGTCTGCTCCAGTTTGAAACCATGAGTGCTCTCTGGCCACAACTCTAGAACCAGCCTGTAAATGAGGTAACTAGAGTCAAATCTGTAGCTTGGTTTCCAAGGACTGACTCATTACACTTGTCTTTCCTGATCTCTTTCCCCCCTGCCTTCCCACATTCCTTGGGAAATTGGAGCCAAGTTGAACACTGTGTTAGTTTGCTGACCCTTAGGGCAGTTCCTTCATTAAGAGGTCTTTATTGGATCTCAGAAGGATTACTCATCTGATGGGACAAAGTGTAGGCTTATTACCATGGTGTCTCAATACCACTCCACCTTCAGTCCGTGAAACTGGTAAAGGTGCTGTCCTTGCACTGGAAGCTGCTGCTGGCATTGCTCCTTTGGTCAGGGATCACATCTGTCAACAGAACTACACTGTCCAGAAGTCTGCAGCACAAACATCCTAATGTTTCTGGAACTAGCCTGCCTTTTAGCACTATTTCTGTGTCTCTTGTGGGTAGGGATTTTCAGACAAATAGTCAACCAGCAACCATATTACAAACCACTGCTTCAGCAAGATGGCTTGATGCACTGCATGTTCCTTGGTCTGCAGTCATATGGGGTGTGGTTTGACCATAGCTGGTTGAAACCAGTTTCAGACATGGACAGAAATGGAAGCATTGAAAGGTGGTTCCAGAAATTGCAGCAGGAGGAATGTGGAGGAAACAAGCACTGTGTACAGTAGATCTGAATGCTAATAAATGTGAGGAAATAAAGTCATTTTTTAAAAAAATGAGATGCCAAGAATCACAAAAACCTGAAAGTCATTGCCCAAGGGAATCAGCCTGTAGTGCCAGAACCACATGTGGGCTGTGAGCTGTTCAAGTCATGATTTTGTTTCATGACCAGTGTTGGGCTGGCTCAGAACCTCAGATGTTAATTACTTCAAATAGAAGGAGGTTAAGTTTGGTGGCAGAGGGTCACTGAGAGCAGGCTGTGTGAGAAATCCAGCCCAGTGTCCCAGTGGTACTTCAGAGTAACTTGCTGTCATCTGCCTGTAAAGTTTTCCTGGGCTCTGTTCAGCTCTCCCAATCTGCAGTGTGTGACTTGTGGTTCTTGGCCATGCAAAGATTTTAGTGTACAGATGGTTACATTTTGGAAGGCTGAACACCTCTGCTTTATGGTGTCTTCCAGGAGTCAGCCTTAGTGCCAATCCTAGACAGTTCAGAAAACAAACAAGCCAAAAATGCAAACCGTGAGGGAAAACCACTAACATCTGAGAGAACTTGTGATGCTGGGAGTGTTGCTGTAGAGGTGCATTAGCAAATGATGGCTCATCAACCTAATGATGGACTTAGTTTGAGGGTGGGTCACACCTATATGTCCCAAATTTCAAGCCCGGGGTGCCAAGGCATATATCTGGGTTCAAGATACATGTGCATAAATCGGTACATTTTAAACGGTGCTGTATTTAAAATCTGTTGGGTGTTGTCCTGCCTCAGCTCAGCTGCAGATGTGCTCTGGTTGCTTCTCCACAGAAAGGTACAGGAAGCAGTGGGCAAGGAACAGCCTGAGAGGATGCTTTGGAGTAGATTCCTAATTGCTTGGGTAGGAGATGAAATTGCTTACAGCAGGAGGCAGAAGAGAACCTTTGCCTCCCTTAAAGAGTCTAAGGTTCAGATTTGGTTGTCTAATCTTCTACAGCCAGAGAACCTAGTTTTAAACACTGAGATTTACAGTAAATGAAAAAAGCTGTTTTATATTGACGTTAACTCCTACGTAATTGAGTTTTTATGGGGTCACAACTGCCTGCATGTTTGTACTTTTCCTGGAACAATTCTTTATTTGCCTAAATGAAGTGTAGAGAAGGCTGAGTGACCAGCACTGGCTGGGTGTGCTTCTGTTTTAATTATAGCTCTGTTTACGGGGATATTTTTGCTTTGTCCCGTGCTAGGAACTGCCTCTTTTCCTAACAGTCACTGCCATCACTGACCAGGCACTGGCCATGTGTAGGAGCTCTGCTGCTGGTGGATTCTCCCATGTGGGCAAACGCTTCACCCTTGCCTGAGATCACAGACACAAGAGTGGCTTTGTGTCACTGAGACTGTGAATACCAGGTGCTCCCTGGTGCCTGCCCACTCACCCATGCATCCTTGTTCCCTAATCGTTGTGGGTGCCATACTGCTCCTTGACCCCCTTCCAGCCAGTTCTTGGGTTTGGATGGCTTAAAAAATGAAATTGCTAACAAAGCTAATTTGTCTTTCCCATTGCTGAAGGTGGCTTTTGGTGTTTTGGTTTTTGTGGTGCTCTTCATCTTTGGAGAAGGAATTTGTCTCCTGCCTGACTTTGAAGACAGCTCTGAGTAGGTTCTGGTGTCTCAGCTGAAACCATTAATTGTGCTAGAAGCAATTTCCCCATGTGTTTGGCAGCTCTGTCTTCACTTGGCAGCCCAGGATAAACAACCCTGTCTCCAAACCACACCATCCCAAAGCTCACTATGAATCTTGCTTCAGATGACAGGGCATCTCTGCGTAAGTAGAGCATCTGACTTCTGTTGTCCCTAGGAAGCTAGAATCTCAGTTGTCTTTTAACCAAGAGGCTGTTTTCAGTTCTTTTTGTAATCCTTTCTTCTGTTGCTAACATCTGGATGAAATTCAAATGGGATTGTGAACTTGCTGGATTGTAGCCTGTGCACAGCTCCTACTGGAAGCCCCTAGACTGCATTTTGCACCCCCATAAGTCTTCAATATCTGTAAAAAGGGAGTGCTCAGAAGTTCCTCCAAATGTACTAAGAAGTATGCAAATATCGGGAAGATTTTTTCCTGATATTCCACATAAAATTTTTACTTTACTCCATTATACATTTTTATTTGAGATTGTTTTTATGACAGATTTTTTTTGCCTGTGATTTTACAGAATTTGATGTTTGTGTGAATGTTACTGTCAGTGTGACATTATGTAGAAATTTTCCAATTAGCTTCCTCTAATTTGTGTCCTAAAAGATCACATTTTAGGTAGCAGTAAGAAGCTTGAGAAATACTTTAGGTTTGACCTGATTAGCTGTCTTTGTAGGAGTAATATACATTTTTATAAGAAAATATACTTTTTTATCTAAAGAGGTAGGGAAAAAAGCACCTTTTTTCTCCCACTTGTTTTCTACCAAGCATATTATGTATTGCTGAAACTAGACAGCAAGCACTGGAGCAGTGAGACTCCTCCTGTCCCAGCTCAGTGCCACGTTTGTGACCCGTGTGGAAAGTACAGTCAGTTTTGATCCCATCTTCTTCCCTGCCCTGTGGCAGCAGCCTAATTGAGCAGCCGCGGGTGGGAGTGGGACTTGGCTTCTCCTGGTTTCCTATTGCAGAAATGTGGTGAAGGAAGGAACTTAACCCAAGGGCATCTAAGGGAGCTGCTAGGTGGGGTCAGGAGTCATATTCACCTCTTCTGCATCCCTCGTCAGAACCCTTACCCAGGGCCATTCTTTTTAGTTATCTGAACCTCAAGTAAATATTACACACAAAACTACTCCTAGAGAGCTATAAAACCTGTTGTCCAAATTGACTTAAAACAGGTTGAAACCAGAAAAAGCCTGTATTTTTTACTTACACAGAGAGGGCTGAGGTTTTCTGAGCTGGACAGATGTGACTAAGATAATCCTGAGTGTTTCAAGTACGTGATAGAGAAGTGGAAATACAGGAAGCAATTATTTTCACATGGTGGGTATTTTTTCAGCTTCCCACTGAAGGTCCATAATTTGTTCACTAATTAATTTGTATTAAAAATCGAACTTCATAATATGGTTTAGATTAGGTTAGATCAAGTGGATGAAGTCTATGCAAAAGAAATCCAAGTGCACATAGTGAAGTTAGCAACTAGAGGTGTTTGTGTCTGCTGGCTTGTTTTGTGTCCTTGATTCAAAGTGAGACTGTATTCTTCAGGGATTTAAATGCACCTCCCTCTCGTTTGAGTGGAAACCATTGTAAATGACGAGTATTTCTGTTAGTGCCTGTTAGCTATAAAGTGTCACCACTGTAGAACAGACCATCTTCAAAAGTCTGTGGAGAGTAGGACTCCAACAAATGTTCATATAGTAAATGAGCAGTGAAATTTTCCTGCAGCAAACTTGGCTCCGAGGTAGCTCTTTGGCTTTCCCACAAGAAGGAGGTAGGGAAGGAGAAAAAGGGGGCAAGAAAAGCCCCTGGAGTTGGGGGCACATTGTGAAAGGAGGAAAAACATAAAAGCAATATGATGACAGTGAGGCTCTGTGGTGTGGTAGTAGAATTAGGAATTGGTGTGCTGTGTTCCTGTAGCATTGCTGCCTTGTTGGTAGGGGCAAGCAGAGCAGGAATCCTCGATGTTGAATTCCTGGGTACCAAAACACAATGGAGCTAATGGGGCTTTGTGGAAGAGGAGAGGCAGGTAAAGGGCCAGACTGTCAATGCTAAAGCAAGGCATGTGTAAAACTGTGGTTCTGATTGCCACAGTACAAGCAGATTTGGAAGGAGACCACATGACAGAGTTAATGAGCATTGGTCATGACTGGGAAGCTCAGTGTAGATACAATCTGGACACCAGAAACTGGGAAGATATGGCAAGGAAGAAGAGGCTGGTGGTATTGACCCTGCTCCATATCTGGCTGCTGTGTTGAAGATGGGATGTGGGGCAAGAGGGACCTGCAGTGTTAGAATGATTCTGGTGTTCATTTTGCATTTCCTGGCCCACAGCTTGTCCTCCTTTGCAGGATTTTCATGTTCCTAGCATAGTGGGAACTTCCAGGGTGGCCTATTGTGTAGCTGGTGAATTCACAATATCCACTGGATAAACATCTACAGCATCTTGTCAAATGAGGCTGCAACTGCAGAATATCCACTGTCATTTGTGGTTCAGGAATTGAGGGTTCTGCTTTTGCTTCTTGTCCTGCAGAGTGTCCACACATGGGACACTTGAGCAAGTCTTATGCTAATTTTTATTTTGGCTTGTGACTGGCTAAAAAGGTGTGTGTCATCAAGCACGTAAGTTCACATGCCAGCTCTGCCACTCTCATCTGTTTACCCCGAGGGTTCATTCATCTTTCTTGTCAGAAAAATCTGTGTGTGCCTGATGCCCTGAATAGCTGTGTTTGGCTGTTTCAAAGGTGATCCTCTTGCCTGCTGGATATGCTTTGGTTTATCATACTTGCTTTATTTTTTTTTCTCCTTCCCCCTCCTTCTGCATGCTGCGTTGGACTGTCAGCATTCCTTTGCCTTTATCTGTGCTCTCTTTAGGATGTCCATATAAAGTTGCTAAATGGAATTTTTATTGGCTTGGCTTAATAATCAAACAGTTTCCAGGCTGGTTCTGTCTGGTGCTGTGTGGATCTATTCTGAGAAAGAGA